>VFFE01007789.1:2662486-2688067 GCA_008921705.1 Burhinus oedicnemus | reverse complement strand
CTTCACTGTAAAAAAAAAAAAAAAAAAAAAAAAGAAGAAAGAAAAATATTTCTCCAGACATTCCCATTATATTTTGAAGAGCTTTATCCTTACAGGATGTAAGTGAAACTCAGTTTTGAAAGCTTGGGAGAAAAGGAAGGAGCAAAGCAAGTCTTTTTAATATGCTGAGCCACTGAAGATGACAACTATGTTGCTATACCTAGTGCTATATTGATAGTTTCAGTTAACCTGTTGTTCAAAACAAGCACAGACAGATTAGAGGGTGGCTTTAAAACTTTTTCAACACTTCCTGGGGAATATCTAGTTAGGGATCATTTGGTACCAGCTAAGCAGTGTAAACTTGTCTAAAACTGACCTTTCCACTTGCCTCCCACAGCATAGCTAATCAACCACACTGCTCTAGATCAAACCCTGAGGCCAAGATTGACATCCTAGGCTAATTTAATTTCTTACTCTATTAAAACTATTTTCCTTAATGCTTACTCCATAAACATGTTTTCAAGACTAAGTCATCAGTATGAAAATGGATGTCATTCAGAAAGAAATATCCAAAAATAAGAAGGTGAAAACTAACAAGTTCTACAATACTAAAAGAGCTTTTTTTGTTTGTTTGCACTCAGTTTCTTTCCAACTGAGTCTCCAGGTATGTTGCCATCTAGTTGTGTACGATACAGATAACAACACACCCTCCAGATGTAGACTAAAATTTCTTCTTTATTATGGCAATTTCTAGAATTTAAGACTACCACCATAATTGCTAGATGTATCCAAAGTAGCACTCGACCCATAAAAATAGCTCTCTAAATAAAATGGTAAGTAGACATTTGCAAGTATCTCCCCATGATCTCACCCACCACTTCAAACCTCAGAGCCCCAAGCTCCATAATGAACCTAATGTTTTTGCATTGTCAAATCTGGTAATGAAATTTTGTTTAAATTCAAATGGTCATATTCTTATATAGAAAGGTAGGTACTAAGAAGAATACGCACAGCTTCTGAGTCATAAATTTAAAATCTTTCCATATAACACCTGATCTTTCACCCATTGAACCAGCTAGTTCTTTGTTTAGCAAATATGAATGCACAATATGCTCCTAGTTTCATAAATTTTTTTGTTCACAGTATGATTTTTGTGGAGCTGTAGTCATACAAATATATTTGTTCATTTTAATAAAGGAAGCTGTTTTAATACTAATGTTATTTAACAGTCAAAGAAAATATCCTTTAATGTGTATTAAATAGAATAAAGGAAACAAACAAGGTAACTAAAAAACCACACAATTAACGACCATAGAATGTAATTTGGGTAGATACAGCTGTTGACCACTTAAAAGGAAACATTTTGTCATATTTAGGCAAAACTAAATATTTCCTATTTTTAAAAAAAACAAGCTGAGTAGATCCCATAGTGCTGCATTATTAACAGCGGGGCAAGAATTCACACTGGTATGGCTAACGACAATGTACCATCTTCTCATTTGAGGCATTACCATTTCCCCTTTACTACATCTACCTATGACAAAAGTGAACTAGACTTTATTTCAAGTTTGTGAAGTTAGTTCCTTGCTCACGACAATCTCACTCCTAAGAAAGCTCCTCCCATAACATATGTGACTGCCTTTAAAAAGGTACCAGTTACTCAGTTATAGTCTTTATATGGAAAACGTCTGATTTCAGTTAATTCATTACAAATTACTTAAGTTGCACTTTACAACAGTATCTTTATATGAAGCTAATTAAAGACATTTAAAGATTGGGCGTGGGGGGAGAAAACACCATACAATTGGAAAAAAATATTTTTAAAAGTACATTCCCTAATCTAGTAAAAACTAAGGGAGATGATCCACTGAAGTCAAAAGAATAATTTCCATATTTAAAGATTACTTTCTATTTTATGAGGAATAATTTCTCATATTAGATATGTTTGCTTTGCATAAATGAAAATAAGAGCCTGTATTATTTGAGGCTATTATTTAAAGTAAAAAAAAAAAAAAATTCCCAATCCTGAAATACGTATTTTTAGCAACAGGAATATTTTCACACCAAAAAGCACACATGAAAGCTTTTTAGGGTAGCTGTGATTGAATAATGCTGATCTTGCCAGTTTCCCATTACCAAATTGAGGTCTAGAAGAGCTGAGGTAACAGGTTGAAAAAGGCACTCTTTTCATTAAAGAAGCAGTCTAGCAACATATATTAACATAGCATCCACTGTACATCAAGTTACAAAATCATCCTGAGATCCAAGAATCCCTGGCTGGTGGCCCAGTAAGTACAGATTTTTCAAATTAGATGGAAGTGACAGTCTCACTTACTATCATTTTTTATGCTAGTAAAGACACACAAGAGCTGTCTTCACGGGTCTTTTCTGTGTTTTTAATCAGTTTTTGGTCATCTCTGTCCACAACCTAGAGGAAACATTTAACACATTAGTAACCTCTGAAACCAGTAGTCATTAGCAAAGGGCACTCAGGAATGGAAGGAATTAGACACGGTATTGGCAATTAGGATCCACCAGAACATGCACTGTTGATCCTTCTGTGATATGTGGCTTCAAGTCAACCACAAGCACTAGAGAAGTGAAGCACCACCGCAGCCTTCTACCACATACATAAAGCTGCATCTTCATTCAACATTTCCAAGATTTAACTAGGAACAAAGCATGCGAGAGTCTCGATCTTCAAGCAATCCAAGCTACAAAAAGTCTGTCAAAAGCCTTTTTTATTTCTGCATCATACAGAAAAAACAAACACATGGCTTCCATCCTTTCCCAGACTGTTCAGCTCCTTGTCCTCAGTCCAGTCTAACTTATTTCAGAACTTCCATGTTTGACCTGAAGCCTCTAAGCCTAATCAGTCCAAATCCAGGGGGTTTTGTGTTTTGGTTTCTAAACTATAGGACACAAGACAGATTCATAGAATTGTCTAAACAGGGAAAGGTCCTTATGAATCGCAGAACTGACCATACACTCATCAGTCGTGTTATCACCTGCATGTTTAATCTCCTGCTACACACTTTGTATTCACAATCATACAAAGGGAATACAGGCAATGCGATTTCATAGAGTGAAAGTAAACAGCTTTCATACAAGATCTGTATCAAAACACTGTATTTTGTTTGCCCCTAAAGATCCTCCTTTCTTTGTATTGTAATTTTCTTTAACACTCACGAAGTCATTAAAATAAAAAATAGGGTAGTTCTATGTCAAAAAAGAAGTCAGAAAATTTTGTTAAAATGTAGTAATGCCCCAAAATGGTCAGTTTTCCATTACTTTCCTCCTAAATTTTCTTTTCTTTAGTATACAACACATAACTTGGATCTAAAAGACTGGAGGCTATTATTAGCAGAACTACCACCTCAGACTTCTGGAGGGCAGACTTTGGTCAACTCAGGAGCCTGGTTGACAGAGTCCCTTGGGAGGCAGTCCAGGAAGGCCGAATGTTCTTCAAGAAGGAAATCTCAAAGGTGCAGGAGCAGGCTATCACCATGTGCCAAAAAACGAGCCATCAGGGAAAAAGACTGGCCTGGCTGAACAGAGAGCTATGGTCACAACTCAGGGGAAAAGAGACAGTTTATGACCTTTGGAAGAAAGGGCAGGCCACTCATGAGGACTACAATGATGTTGTAAGGCTATATAGGGAGAAAATTAGAAGGGCCAAAGCCCAACTAGAACTTAATATGGCTTCTGTTGTTAAGGACAATAAAAAAATGTTTTTATAAATCCATTAGCAATAAAAGGAGGACTAAGGATGATCTCCATCCTTTATTAGGCAGGGGGGAGGAGCAGGGGGGAAACATAGTGACAAAGGGTGAGGAAAAGGCTGAGGTACTTAATGCCTTCTTTGCCTTTAGTAGTAGGACGAGTTGTTCCCCGAGTACCCAGACCCTGAGCTGGAAGACAGAGATGGGGAGCAGAATGAAGCCCCCATAATCAAGGGGAAATGGTTAGCGACGTGCTACAGCACTTAGACACAGACAAGTCTATGACACCGGATGGGATCTGCCCAAGGGTACTGAGGAAGCTGGCAGATGTGCTCACCGAGTCACTTTCCATCATTTATCAGCAGTCCTGTCTAACTGGGGAGGTCCCAGTTGACTGGAAGTTAGCAAATGTGACGCCCATCTACAAGAAGGGCCAGAAGGAGGACCCAGGGAACCACAAGCCTGTCAGTCTGACCTTGATGCTGGGGAAGGTTATGGAGAATATCATCACATGGCATACGCAGAACAACCAGGTGATCAAGATCAGTTAGCATGGGTTCATGAAACGCAGCTCCTGCTTGAATAACCTGATCTCCTTCTATGATAAGGATTTCCAACCTAAACAATTCTAAAGTAAGTCATAAAGGGTGAATTGTATAGTTAGTCTTCATTGAAAAATTTCCTTTAAAAAAAAAAAAAGGGGACAATTGCCCTGCTTCAGTGTTGTCCTTGCAATGATCAGGCAGCAATAAAATTCTTCTTTTGTAATCTTTATTATCATCTGATGATGGGAACCTTCTGTTGCTAGAACCTGCTAAACCTTCCTTTTAATCATAGAATCGTAGAATCATCTAGGTTGGAAGAGACCTTTAAGCTCATGGAGTGCAACCGTTAACCTAATGCTGCCAAAATCATCACTAAACTATGTCCTTAATCACCACATCTATTCATCTTTTAAATACTTCCAGGGATGGTGACTCCACCACTTCCCAGGGCAGCCTGTTCCAATACTTGACAACCCTTTCGGTGAAGAAATTTCTCCTAATTCCATCCAAAGTCTACCCTGGCGCAACTTGAGTCCATTTCCTCTTGTCCTATCGCTTATTATTTGGGAGAAGAGACCAACCCCCACCTCGCTACCACCTCCTTTCAGGTGTACCTGTGTATACTTCAATTAATTTACCTATTTTTACTTTGCTGTTTGCTGACATTAATTCAGTTCATAAGGTACATTTCAGAAAGTCTTTGATGAAAATGTGATATCATGGTTTTTGTCTAGAGATGTAAAAAAATTGGATGGGAAGAAATTGAGTTGGAACGGAGATGGGTTTTTCTCCCTATTTTTTCCCCTAAAATCAGAACTTGAAAAAAAAAATTAAAATACCTCTCATTCATAGCATTTTCTTTAAAAAATAATTCTATGTCATTCTCAAGATATTCTTTTTGCTTTGCATTTCATTTATACTTCAAAATGCTGACAAGTATTTCAGATGAGTTACTTTAGTTAGTAAATTGTGGTCTTGCAATTTGCAATACCCGTTTCACTCACAAACATCTGTCTGCCAAGGAGAAACAATCACTGGTATTACAGGATCAAAGACGAGAATTTTAGAATCATAGAATCATCTACGTTGGAAAAGACCTTTAAGATCAAGTCCAACCATTAACCTAACACTGCCAAAACCACCACTAAACCATGTCCCTAAGTACCACGTATACCCATCTTTTAAATACCTCCAGGGATGCTGACTCCACCACTTCCCTGGGCAGCCTGTTCCAATACTTGACAACCCTTTCAGTGAAGAAATTTCTCCTCATATCTAATCTAAACTTCCCTTGGTGCAACTTGAGGCCATTTCCTCTTGTCCTATCGCTTGTTATTTGGGAGAAGAGACCAATCCCCACCTCGCTACCACCTCCTTTCAGGTAGTTGCAGAGAGCCATAAGGTCTCCCCTCAGCCTCCTTTTCTCCAGGCTAAACAACCCCAGTACCCTCAGCCGCTCCTCATAAGACTTGCACTCTAGACCCTTCACCAGCTTTGCTGCCCTTCTCTGGACACGCTCCAGCACCTCAATGTCTTTCTTGTAGTGAGGGGCCCAAAACTGAACACAGTACTCGTGGTGGGGCCTCACCAGTGCCAAGTAGAGCGGGACGATCACTTCCTTAGTCCTGCTGGCCACACTATTCCTGACACAGGCCAGGATGCTGTTGGCCCTCTTGGCCACCTGGGCACACTGCCAGCTCATATTCAGCCAGCTGTTGACCAAAACCCCCAGGTCCTTTTCTGCCGGACACCTTTCCAGCCACTCTTCCCCAAGCCTGTAGCATTGCATGGGGTTGTTGTGACCCAAGTACAGGGCCCAGCACTTGGCCTTGTTATATAGTTCAGATACATTTTCAGATATTGGTATTCCAAATGGTTTACCAATTCTGGAGTTGCAATTTCTTTGACAAAATACCTAAAAGGTCATGCTATTTTTACAAGCATAGCAGTTTAGCTTAAACTGGGGATACCTTTTTGAATGGCACTATTAAACCAGGATAAAATTTGAAGTCTAACGTGTCTTATCTTTTAGCTGAAAATACCTTAGTGTATAGTTCACTATTTTAGAAGAATATTTAAAACTTTTTCCTTTTTCTGCCTCTGAAAAAGTGATCTCCTTTACACCCTTACACTTCCCACTCTTTTATGCTAATGATTAAAAAGCCAAATATTCTACTAAAGACAACTGATTTGGGCCTTTAGGATTTAATGCAATTATTTTTTCTTGAGATGCATTATAAAACTCTAAAAAAGATTTTATTGTATGCATTTCATTACAGCCAGGACAAATTTTGAAGGCTAATTTTGACACTAAACCAGAACTAAATGTTTGCCAACTGGCAGAAATAACACATTAGTTTCATATGACCGCCTTGTTCGGATATTACTTTTCCATATTATCAGATGTGTTTACTGATATGATCTAGAAGATGCTAACATGATCATACATTTTATTGCTTACTAGAAATATGATTAAGCCTAATAACAAAGTCATAATGGGATATAGTGCAAGATGCCTGTCTGGGGCTCCTTGAAATCTTCCCCAGTGAAGATAGCCATGATATCAACTGTCTGTGTATGATAGATGGGCCAGCATCAAAATGATGGTGGTTGATGGGTAGAAGCGTAGCAGTCATTGACCTAGCAATCCCAATGGAATAGGTTGTACAACTACATAAAATCTTGATCTGCTGCTTTAAGGAGCCCAAAAGTATTACCTGAAAGACATACCAACAGAAGTGCTGTGCAAAATGATCATAAAGTTTTTCCATTCATTCGGTGTTCAGAAAGTATCAGATTGATGCCCCTTTAAAGTTGATGGTCTTCACTTGTCCTGATATATTATTTTTTAAATAATGGATTTAACCACAATGAGTATCACCGTCAGAAGCAAGGAGGTTCAGAAGCACAGGAAGGTCAAGTCCAGTGATAAGGCATTACTGGGTGGTTTGATAAGGTTGTCTGAGGGTCTCAGCTCAGTCTTAGAGGAAAGTGACATTATTCCAGAATGCATCACTAAATGAGCAAAGAATATAATATCAACATACACATGTTATCAGAGAGCACTAAGTGTTAAATCCAGGAAGACTCATGATGCAGAACTGAGGTCTTCTCTTGACAACAGCTCTTGTGCAGACTTTGCACCACACTACAAGAAAGGGCAAAGATAACAGTAATTTCTCTGATTTAGCACAATAACATGCCCATTTCTACATTTCAACTTAAAAACGGATTCTCTTTTTCCATGGAGTCACCAGCAGAGCCATTATCTCCCTCCAGCAGAGATAAAAACATATAGCAAGTAAGTGTACACAAAGTAGCAGTACACCAGTCATGGACTAAAGTGGAAGAAAATAAAAATTATGCTTTTAGATCTTAGATAATTTAAGACACACACAGTATGAAGAACAGGCTTCAAATGATAGAAATTTGCTTCTAGAAACAACTAAGATCTGTGTGTTAGAGAACCAGGTCTGGAGAATTTCAGTCTCTTAAAGAGCCAAATACTATAACTTATTAGAACAAAGCGGGGTTTTTTCTTCTTAAAACAGCATTAATCATAATTCAAATTAATCTATTCAATTTTTTCCATTGTCAGCTTGTCAGGTTAGCTTAGAGATCAAGCTTAGTTTTCAAATCAACTATCTATTTCTATTGCTTTATAGCAGAGGTGAATGAATGAGAAGCAAATTATATCTTCATGGCAGCTTATAAATTGAAAAAAATATATACATTTGCAGCTTAGCTTTGACCATTTTAATTTTTACATCTGTAGCTATATAGCTGGGATAAGAAACATGGTGAGGAGGTGCTAACATATTGCAAAAGTTCGTAGCTGAAACAGTTAGGAATCTGATTCTATTAATTTTCTCATTCATTCATTCATATCCCACAGAATCATATAATAGGAATAAAGCTTAGATACTAACTAAATTGTGGACGCTCAGTTGAAAGGTATTAGTCAACCCTCTGCAACATAGCATGTTAATACCCTGATCCAAGACTAGAGCACTAATTGAGAAAGCAGTTTGCCTACCACATTTCTCAGATACATAACTTGCAGATTAGTTGTTCAAAATCTGTGATTCAGCAGCAAGTAATATGCACTGAAATGCAATATGGAAAGAAATCTCACTTGAGCTCTCTTATCGCATGAACTGCCAGCTCTCTCCCCACGAGAATACTCACAGCCTCAGACTCTTCCCTCTGCCACC
The DNA here is from genome assembly GCA_008921705.1 of Burhinus oedicnemus. Lineage (NCBI taxonomy): Eukaryota > Metazoa > Chordata > Aves > Charadriiformes > Burhinidae > Burhinus > Burhinus oedicnemus. The sequence continues at coordinate 2,679,607 of VFFE01007789.1, read as the reverse complement.
AGATTTTAAGCAAGTATATGAGGTCATTGGTTATCTGGAGATGTATACTCAAATTTCAGGACTGAAAGGTTCAAGTTGTTTACACGACTTTGCTGCAAATAAAAATAGCAACCCTGAATTATAGTACATATATTTCAGGAATTTTTTTTTCCTAAATTTTTAAAATTTGTTGCTTCAGCCAGGAACACTCTCAAATTTAATTGAGTTTATACGATAGTTTTTCATACTGTCTTACCTGATCAACCCAAATAGAATAAGCCAAATTTCTGTTTAACTTTTGGTCAATATGCAATCATTTCTATATAAGCAAAGCCAACCATATGAATATTTTTGAGTGTATGCACATTGTTAATCTTGAATCAAACTAGGAGGCTGTCAAAGTCAAGCTACTTCATTCTGTATTTTATTCCTTTCATTTCACATTCAGAAACAAGAATTGTCCTTCAAACGAGTGTGTTGTGGTTTGGGCTAGGCTAGCCACTAAATGAATGACAGATGCCCTCCTTAACCTCTTTCTCCCTTTCCAGAAGAGAAGGGAGGGGAAATAAGGGAGAGACGCTTATGGGTTGAAAAGAAAACTAAAACTAGTTTAATGAAATATTAATAATAATAAGAAAAGTTAGTAATATCAAAAAAAGAAAATAATGAAATATATAAAATATATACAAAACCAGTATCGAGCTCCTAGGATGACGATCATGTCACTGGCAGGCACTAGAAAGTCCTAGACTGGACTTGGCGATGGACGGGAACTGGATTCAGGAACACACGGATCAAGATCAAGGGCAGACGAACAGACAGAGTCCTCCTCGGATGTCAGCCACTGAAGAAAGAGGCTGATCCCATTGATCCCTCAGCTTTTATACTGAGCATGAGGCAGATGGGATGGAATACCCTGTGGGTCAGTTTTGGGTCACCTGTCCTGTCTGCTCCTCCCCACAGCTGTGAACCCTCTACGGTCTTCTGCTTCCAGCCCTCCAACATGGCACACAAAAAAAGTTAGCTGACCTTGGTTGTTAGAGCAATAGGCATAAGCAAGAGCCTCTTTGCATACTGTTACTTGGTATTAACTATAAACATCAGATTATCACTCTGGAAGCAGACAATGTCTGAAAAATATGCTGCTAATTTCAGAGAGTTAGTTAGAAGAGAATTAACTGAAAAGTAAAATTACTGAAAATTGTTTCTGTCTACCTGAAACCAAGATGAAGTGGTAGAAGCAGTGCTGTGCATGGGCAAGATGATTTGTGGACCTGCATCTGTGGGCATTTTCAATATTTTTAAGTTAGAGATACGTTTTAAGTATCAATTAGATATGTTCTGTGTACTATGTTCAATTAGACTTTTGCTCTATTTGCTTTCCAGGATGTACATACTTTAAAGTGAAGAATAGGCAAAAAGGAAAGCAACTTTTCGGAAGAGGAAGACGTCAAACTGTCTTTAGAATTTTTTAAAAAGAGAGTTCAATTTTCTTCTTCAGTATAATAATATACCATAAATAACCCAATAATATAAATTAGCCATGTACGTCATACAATTTAACCCCTAAGGCTAAGTATCATTATTCCTACTTTAAAGAGTTAAACAACAAAGACACTACGGGCAAAATGACATAACTTGTATGAACACAAATAGTTGTTTCAAAACTCATTTTAGCAGTCGAAGGGAAAATAAGCCATAGATTTCTGCATGCCTCTAGCACTTTTATGAAGAACTGTGGATTTAGTTTTAGCCATTTATGCAGTACTATCAGGGACATCAGTGATAATAAAAGACTACTTCACGTACTTACATCTAGTCATATTGGTGACACAACTGCAAACAGACGTGGAAGCCAGACTCTGCCCTGGATTTTAAGCCAGAATCTCTGCGTAAGCTTTAGTGCACTAATACTTTACCCATTCGGTATGGAAACCATACCAAAACTGGGCCCTGAAGGGTCAAAAAGTTCAGCCACAGTTCTCAAAGGAATCTGAATATGCAAATCACTTCCTGCTTTAGGCTTGCCTTTTGAGGATGCTTCACAACACACATATATTTATAGTTACCTAGTTTTACAAACTTGCTTATTCTAGTGGAACATCAGGGAAAACAACAGTTTAATTTAACATCTCTGTTTATCGTAGACTTAGCTGTGTTACAAGACCTTTCCAATTTCAGAGCGAAACAAATAAAACGTAGGTGCCAGGTTCATTAGCATTTAATGAATAACAAATTAACTTGCCTCTGCTAGTGATCTGAACTTGTCTTACTCCTAAGTTTTTCAATTATATTATCTTCTTTCATGCAAATTAAAGGACTACACAAGCACAATTAGATGTGGCAGCTACAAACAACTGGAAAAGAGCTCAAGAAAATAAATTACAGAACTCTTTATTCAAACCAAGCATGTATCAATTCAGATAACTGGCAGCACTCTTTGGCTTTTATCTATTGCAGTCCAGACAGGAAATAGGTATTAAATTTGTGTTTCTATGAAACACAAGAGCTAAGACTTGTTCCTTCCTTCTTTCATTCCCTTTCCTTTCCCACTGCTTATGAAATCAGCTTCTTAATATTAAACTGATGTATTGTCTCGCTCCTCTGTTTTACTCACAGATCTGCTCACTAGAGTACATACATATAGAGCTGTTCTCTGATCTTAATTCATTCTCTTTTTATGACATTACTCGTCTGAAGACATTCAGCAGTTTTCTTGAACTCCAGTTATGTTTACCTTGAGCATCTGGGGCTCCTGTTTCTTTCCCTCAGCGCTCTGCTACAAGAGAGCAGAAAGATACACCGTGGTGGAGCTTGAAAGCTACACCATAGTGGAGCTTGAAACTTGGACTTTCCCATGACAAAAATATTTTAATTGTATTTTTCTCTCAAATCTTATCCTCTCTATTGGGAGCAATGGGAGTACAATGGACTTACTGTTGCATAATTTTGCCTGTCATCTTTTAAATGATAACTTAATTATAAATGTCTAAAAAAAAAACCCGAAGTTTTTTAATGTAGTTTTCTGAAATGTCTTTGTTCTCAAGAAGCCAGTTGCTGTTCTTTACATTTAACTTCCTCTAATCTGAGAAGAAAAAAAGTCCTGCATTAACAATAAGCATTGCATCAAAATAACAGTTTTTAAACATTTTAATAATAAATGCTCATTTAGATTTAATAGCATAGCTTTTTCAAAAAAAAAATTGAACTCATTAAGTCAAAATGCACTGCTATTTTCCAAACTTGCAAGGGGAGGTAAAGAATTTCAGTGTCCTGTATTAAATTATATCACTCGCAGAAGATGCTGTTTAGCACCTTTGAAAATTAGAATATGCAACAGCCTGAACCATTAAACACATAAAGGAGCCATGTACTGAACTAATGTTTCTTTTTGTCTTTGTATCTGTTTCTTAGACAATTATTCTGCCTACAGAGCTCATGAAAATTTTATGGGGCAAGGTTTAATTGACAATGTTTAGCAGCTGGCACCTACACAGAACAGAGTTTATATAAAACCAGAGGAGAATAGTCCAAAGTAAAAGCTCTGAAACATACGTCATGGATCTCCTCACCACCCACAGTTTTACTCCACAAAGTTCAGCTGTTGCACCCCATGACTTGCTAATGAAGACATAGCTGATAAAACCTACAACCGAAACAGAAAATGGGAGATCTTAAACCATGTTAGTGAGAATGATGTGGAAGACTAAGCCGCAGACTATAGATTGGATGAAACAATTAGAAAATAAAACGATGCCCATGAAGTTGCTGGCATACCAGAGCATCAAAAAATTGTTCTTTGGCAGTTCTATGTTTTGTTAATATAGCATACCCCTACATTGGGGTTAAAGATGAGAATAATCTATGTAACAGGAGCACACCCAAAAAACTACCCTCCATGTGCCACCTATTTTAGTCTAGTAAACTTTGTCTTACAAAGGTTGCAAAGTACTTTTTATCTTTCAAAAAATATTCTCAGATATCCTGAAAATCAGTTAGATTCTTATAATTCTATTCTTTCAAGGAGACTAGTGATTATTTGTGTGCTTTTCTGATACTGACCTCTACAAAGAAGGTGACCATATGTACAGCAAATTTTTGTAATTTTTTGGGGGGGTGGTAAATTAGACTTCCACAGCCAGGTAGCTTTAGGAGCAAAAGTCAAAATGTTTGGTATCTGGAGTGTAACTGTTCAACAGCAGGGCAATTCTGACCCTCTCCTGAGACCTTAATATAGGCCACAAATTAAAAAACATATCAGAGAACACTGCTGGCTCCTTCTTGTGCCCTAGAAATCAAGCAAGATTAATGAACTTGTTTCGTAACCCCTTGAGTATGTTCTAGGTAGGTAAATGACAAACACTGACAGAGCAAGGAAAGCAGGTTGATTTTACATGGAATTAATCTTTAAATGAAGGGGATAAGAAAGTCTTTTCCTTTCGAAGCAAAATTTGTCATCAGTACTCACTGGTATAACCAGCAGTAACGAGGCCATAAACAAGCTTTGACTTCTTCAGAGAAGCATTCTGGAAGCATTTTGTCAGACAATCTTACAGCGGTTTGCTCCACTTCTGCCTTGTACTTAAATACACATTTAGGACACTGCTATGTTTGTTGTAATTTCTAAGCCAGTATGGAAACTGATTTCACAGCAGGGAGAAAACTGTAGAATCTGCAATCTGGTGCAGCACCAAACTGAGCTGTTGGATTTTTTTTCCCCCCTGTAATAACTCCTTTCCTTTTATGCTCTAAGGTTGAACAAGAACAGATGTGAGGTGTTGTGATCACTGCTTTTTCTGCAAGGAGAATAGTTTAATGGTTCTGTATCGCAGGCAACCGCTTCCCACGCTTATTTCTGTGATCTTATCAAGGTTGCAAACTATCTGAGCAAAAGAAATGCATTTTGATGTCTAGAGCCTTATTTATAGTTTGTTGGGGTTTTTTTACACTGATTAGCAAAAGCAGCAAGTTTTTATCTTGATTTTTAAGTGTAAATTGGAGCATTGGTAGCATAGGAAACTCCACGGGCAGGCAGGTAAGTTTGGGGATTTTTAATATCAATAAAGACGCTTGCAAAATTTTGGAGACATGAAGGATGTAAAAGATCGAAAGTACACTTCAAATTATGACAATAACAAAAAAACCTCCAAAACTAAAAGACTAACTTAAAACAAAGCATGATGTGCATATGTGTCGGGAATCCTTTGAATCTTTCACTGTAGGACGTTTCTCAAAAACAAACATAGAGGGATGCCACAGACTCAAACAGCCCTTTCTTGGCATCATTCAGATCTGCTGCTTATTGTGTTTTAAAGAGTAAGAACCAATTATAGGGAGATTCACCCATACATGTTTGTTAGGAGTTACACACACCTTCTAGCCCACCTTCAAAGACTGGATGAGACTTATGGTTCAGTGTATTAATGTCACTGTCCCTGTGAACTTCTACAGGCAGTATCCAGCACTTTAAAATCTGTTTATATCAATATTAACTTTAATGTTCAACACTTGCATTGTGTCTCATTTTATCTTGAAAAGCACATCTGCTAAAACTCAAATCCAGACTTGCAAGCTCCATGCTAATCCATACTGAAATTTTTTTTCATTAAACTTCAGCTATACAGAGGTAAATGTGAACTGCATACTTACTGATAGCCCACTGGTGGTAAATCTTTGTGTCCACTGAGGGCAATAACAAAGATTTCATTCATCATACCTCAGTGCCGAAAGCATCAAATCCTCAAGTACAATGCTAGTTTGCAGTGCCTCATTTCAGAGCTGAATTGAAGTAATCACAGCCCATAAAATACGAAATACAAGAGCAGAATACCCTTGATTTTTTGTCTTCTTCCTACCAACAGTTTATATAACATATACTTCGTAATGGTTTTGCTCCAGCTGAAGCCCATTATCCTGTTATCTACATACAAGAACCACATCTATGTGACTGTCCATTTTATTTTTAAATATAATTGTCATTCTCAATAGTCAAGACAAAATTATGCATTGTAAAATGCTTCTAACAACATATTTCAGTTTTCAGTTTAGTTGATAATGTTGATTTAGGTTTAATTTAGTACAATTTAAGTTACATTTCAGATTTCTTCTCTGTAACTAAAGTCATGCTATTTCTGCTCTGATTGACCATCCATATTCTCTACCACACCACTACACTTTTAGTGTATTCTTTTTCTTGTGTCACATTGATTTACAGCTTACTCCAGGAAATGCTCACACTTCAACATTTTGATTAAATTATGGGGTTGATTCAGATATATTCTTTGCCTAGAAATTCTGTTGGCTTCAGTGGGAATTTGCATGTGCAAGGAATGCAAAAGTAGATCACATTCATAACAAACATGAAGAAAAATATCACAGCTCTTTTACTGGGCACTTACCTTATTTTCATCCAATTCCAACAGAATAAATTGATGGAAATTATTATTTTTTACCATTCACTTAGGTTCTGTTAAGTGTAATCTTGCATACTTGAATAGTTTCATTAACTGTTTTGGGGAATATCATACAAATACATTTGTTTCTTGGAAAGTGTAAAGGATTACATTTTCTGTTCTACCTTTTTGCATAACTGTTTGGAATAATTATATATTTCATTATACTGTTCAGTTTATGACATCTCTTGGTTCTTTCTGTGTTCTTTTGAGAAAAAAGTCTTCATTTACATACATTTGACTTTGGTTTGTATGTAGGCTCCAGCTGGACCTTCGGCCTTCATCACTTAGCCTTGAGTTTGGTGGAGCTTATTTTTCTTTCAAGATAGTCTGCATGCAGTCATTCAGCCAACAGTCAATAACAGAATTAAAGGCAAGAATATTTTAAAACACTAAAAATCCATATGAAAAGAAATGGAATAATTGAGATCTCATAGGAATAACTTTGGATTTGTTTTCTTTGATATTTTTCTGATTAGAAATCTCTCATCGTCACCTGCACTTTCTAGAGATTTTAGAATTGTGTGGGCAGCTTCATGCATGCAAGGGGAAGAGGTGGGAATACAGAGGTCTCTTCATCCATCTTATCCAGCCAGCATGCCAAATAATTAGTTACCTGACTTCAGTACAACACTTCACAGAGGTTTTGGCAGTTACTATGGAGTACATATATGAATGGGAATGGATAGGGAATGGTGAATGTCAAGCTTTTATCAGGTTTCTGACTTTGTCAGATAACAATTCATCTCAAATACACCTCAATTTCCCTCAATGATATAAGTTTCTCTGTAGTGGCATACTTACCAAGACATCTTCTCCTCCAAGGGAATACATCAGTTTGGGGGATAATAGTATGTTTATAAGAACTCTCACATTTATGCCTCTAAAGATAGTGATACAGGAAAAGACTTAAAATAGTCTGGCATAAGAACTGATTTTTGAAAATAAATTTAAAACTATATAAACTATTAAATAAAGAAAGTACTAGCTTTTAAGGTTATGTGTATTTTCCTATTTTTGTGCATACTGAAAGCACGTATGTGCATATTGAAAGCACTGTATCCAAAAGAAAGCACTGACACTTTACGTCTCCAGTCTTTTGTTATTTTATATTCTAATTAAATTATTGTTCACGTAAGGTGTGAGGATGCCATTGTGAGCACATAAAAGAGTAAATAAAGGCAAGTTAAGTTTCTACAAAAGAGCTTATATGATAGTATATGCTGTATTCCAGTTAAATTGAATTACTTCTCTACTTTCTGATCTAGACAGATAGTGAATAGCATTTGCTATGAGAGCACAGATCAGCTGTTAGTGAATGCTACTGGCCCTTTCTTGATATCCAAACAGCTAAAGTACATAATGCCTTCAGGTAATTAGATTGTTTTCCAAATGACTAGGGAAGATTTAAAAATTCAGTACCATCATTCTGAGCAGAATTCAGCTTTGAGGCAGAAATTCCACGAACATTTACACAACAGATCTATTTTCTCCTTTTGTTTTGTTTTATTTTTCTATAAAGGGTTTCTACAGCCAGATTCTGTGTTCTTTTTTCTACAAAATTCCATTGAAACTACTTTGTAGTATATCAGCAAAGGCCTCAGAAACAGACCTGAAGATTTTAATAACAAAGCCTTAAGAATTATGCTCTTTCTTAGAAAACATTTCAAAGCAGGATGATATCTTTTTTATTTTTTTTTAAAAATAGGAAAGCCTATTATGTCACTCTCCTTTCTTTCATCCATTTTATTAGCTGGAGTAGTTCACTCAAGGAGTCAAGAAAGTATGAAGTTCAGATGGTGAAAGGTCACACACAGAACTTCTCAGCATGACTTAGAAGTTTGAGATTTGGCTAACAAAATAGCATGTTGTATCACAATCCAGCAGCAGCTAAATGCACCCTCCAAGATGCTCAATGCTCATTGTGAAGACATTTATTCTATTTCTTCTAATTGTTTCAAAATTTATTTCCTTATTCATTCCATGCTGATGAAAGGCTCTACACAAAGCAACAGCAGTAAAATGCTTCTAAAACCCACACAGGGTTTTATATACAAACAGCTGGAAAATGGGCTAAATTGCATATGCACTCTGCAGGGACTGAAATTTTAAAGTGACAACTGATGCTATTCAGGGAAAACAGGAAAGTAGCAGTGAATAATGGAATTAAATGAGATACAGTCAAACTTCTCATTCAATTTCTATCTGTAAATCACTAAATATGTTTCTGGCAATAATAATATAAGAAGTCATATGCCATTTCAGCAATCCATTTATATTTAAACTTATAAAATATAAGCCCCAAGTTATATTTTTTTCCTTTTTGATTCAAGCTATGGTTCATTTATTTTAATGCCTTTGGGAGTTTTGCCAGTTAATAATTGAAGAGGTCATTTTGTTATGAATTGCTTCTTGCTTTTCCATCCTATTTATTTAGTTAGTTTACAGTGAAGGGAATTTCAAATTTCTGAAGGGCTACCAGCAGGCACAGCCACTGCCAGCTCTGTGTTTTAGCAGATAGTGAGGCTTTGAACTCATATTCTAAAACACAGGGAGACAATTTTCAGATCGCTGGAGTCAGGTACCTGTGTGCTGATCTTTGATTTGTTTGCTAAAATGTGGTTCTGCAACTGATGTGTCATAACCTATCAACATCTGCAAGAAAGTTCTTGCTAGCAAGGCTCCATCACTTTAGGAACTGTAATCAGCAAGCAAAATCCAATGTTTGTAAAATCAAGCTCTATCTTCATAAAATCTTTCCCCCCCCCAGAGTTTCTAAAACAATGCATTTCTAAAACAATACCCTGAATAGCAAGATGTAATATTGGTAATATTTTCTTTGGGATTTCTTTTGGTTTTTTTTTCCCCAGACAAACTAAATCAATGTTCATTAAAACACAAAATATCATGCTAAAAAAAAAAAAAGCACAGACATTTTTCAAGGACAGGACAGGGGAAGGAGGAAAGAAACAGCCACTATTTTAACTGACTATGTCACGTCTTCTGATAGCAAATATATTGTGAGAAATCCTATAAATAAATTCAAAATCTAGAAGATAAGATGGGCCACCTCATTTCCTAAGAATAGAGAGGGGGACCATATCTGGAACTTTGGCAGCCAAGTCAACAGAACTTCCTGCTGTGCTGCCTGTTACTATAAAATAGGATTTATATAGCAAAGTAATGGTTCTTGTGGCTTCTGATTGTGTTAAGTGGCCATTTGTCATTTCCTTCTTTGGACATCCATGCTTCAACATCTCTGATGGTAATGTACCATTAAAGAATATTGAAAACTGCATTACAACACTTCTCATTTGCCAATAAATGTTCCCTGTGAATAAACTGATAAAATATACAAATTCTTATATTTGGAAGACTTGGGCATAAGTGATCTTTCACTGGATTCTACTCTGTGTTATTCAAGACTTCTGATACCTGACGATCTTTTTTCCTAAGGCTTTGAGTTAAATCTGATATCCTGGCTTATTTTCAGAAAAGTTTTCTTTTAACTTTACTTTTCAAAACAATTCTAGAATTTATGGACATAATGAAATGCTGTAAATGTGTCATTGTAGATTACAGGCTGTAATCAAAATTAAATGTGGTAACATTTAAATAATAAAATAATGTTTTGGAACTGTCAGACATATCTTTTCCTTTCACCAAAACATTCAGGAACACTAAATATTAAAAAGAAAATCCAACAAAGTGTGTATGTGGAATGATCACTGGTAGCTACCTACACTTCATCTTCCCTTTAATGTCATATCTGTCAGCATATTCATTCAAAAAAAAGTTTTTATTTCCCACTTTTTGTCAAGTGCAATGGCTTTAGACTGTCTTTCAGTGTCCAATAGACATACTGAGATCTGCCAAACCTGAATCTTTGATTTGGACAAAACATTTATACAATTGCCACTAACATTTGAAACATGGCCATCATCAATCCCATCATACAGTACAAACATGAGGAAAAGGAAAAAGCTTAGGGAATTCGACAAGAAAGAATTGCAAGGCAGAAAAATAATTACACAGACTGTTGTGTATGAATTTCTTATGGAAAGAGATCTCTATGCTCAGTAATAAGCATATACACAAATGCCCACATATACATCGATACCTGCTGTGAGCAAGGCCTTGAATAGGGATCATGCCATCAGGAGAATCTCAGGCCAATAAGCAAACCAGAGCTCTGATGACCAGAGCTGTGGAGAGCCAGGAGATCTAATGCTTTGCTCGTATGTGTGTGCACAAAAGAATAACATGTGGAGCCAATCCAAACATTACAGCTAGCTTTAAATCGTTTTAACATACCTGGCTCCAGTATTTGTGTAATCACAGTATTAACTTAAATGCCTTGTATACAATCTAGTGGCATATACAAACACAGACAGAGTGATGCCAACTCATAATGAGCTTTATTGCTTAAAATGTTACAGACCAATTAAAATGCGGTTCTTACTCCAACTTTGCAACCCATGACAATTGACTTTTTTTAGAGGTGACACTTTGGGATTTATCTAACATACTGTTGGAACAGTCACAGATAATTTAACTTTCTTGCAATATACTAGTTTATGCTGCTGCTTTAAAGGATCCAAATTAAATTCCCCACAGGGATTTTTAACTGCCGTACTAAGATGTACAAAGTAAATTTTTTTTCTAACAACAGGGACTACAATAATGACTATTGAATTTGGTTTTGATAATGACAGATGTTACAAAGACAAAATAGGAATTCTTAATGAGATTTTGGGTGACATTATCCCAATTTCATATACTTACATATTTTCACATCTGATAGTAGTAAAACTGTTTCCTTCATTATAAGATACTGCTTCTCTTATTATTTTAGACAAATCTTCTACATTGCATAAGATCCTCTCTGTAAGTTGCTCTAATTCTGAGCCTTTTACTTGAAGCACTGTAAAAATCTTTAACTTCTTGCAGTAATATATAATCCTAATATATGAAGAAACAGATGAATATAAGATCAGAAGAAGGGAATTTATACAAATTTCTGCCTAGGTACAATTTGTTCTCGCTCTGTCACTATTTTATGTGTGGTTATAGAAATGTGGTTGAATAAAATGACAAAGCATTCTATTTTGATACAATAATGGATAAAAACAGTTCTTTTTTTCACTTAGAAGAAGTGCGATTTCCTTTTTCAAAAATGTGGAACACCTACGTAGTGTAGGAAGACAGATGACAAAGTTCTTAAAAGAGGAATACTGAAAAGACTGAATAAAATAAATAAATAAATTTAAATTATAATTTAGAAATATAACAATGGAGATCTAGGTACCAAGGTTTTTTATTTACTCTTTTGTAGTTGAATTCTTTTAAAATTTTATCCTTTACCTTTTACCCCTCCTTGCCCATTTCCATCTCATTTACTAGAATTAAAATACTCTAGTTTACAAGGATTTTAAGAAACTCTGTTCATTTGATAGATTTCAAAAGTTACTGAAATCAGAAGCCTGTCTAAATGCTCCCAAAAGTATTTGCAAATTCATAAAGCAAATGTTGAAAATTCCATGTGGTTTTAAATTACAATATTTTCTTTGATTGCTACAGAATTTAATTTGTCAAATTCCACCCAAACTGTGATATCTTCAGGACACAACATATTTCTAACTCCTGTCTGCCAAGAAAATAGCTGTGTCTGAGTTATCTCAGGGGTGTAGATGTCACTTATCAAATGTACTGGGTTGCACTCAAAAATAAAAGTGAGAGCGCTTACTCTTAGATGCATATAGGGGATATACAGGAACAAGAAATTAATAGTTGTAAAGACTCTTATTTATGTTTTGAACACTGAGTTCACACCACCTCTTTTTGAGTTTATAAATCTCTGTATGAATAATGCTATATATTCTGCTTACCTCCTGAAAGGCTAGCAGCAAAATACTTTTTAAAGCAATTGCAGATTTCTATCCATGTCCTCAAGTCTTATTTTCGCTACACAGTAGCGAAATATCTCTCCAATACAGAGAACAGGAAAAGAGATCACAAACTAATGGCAGCCATTTGAGTAGTCCTCTGAATTATTAATATATTAGATCTATGGAAGCCATTTAGGATGACTCATTAAGCCGATTAACTCCACATTCCATGAGCAAACGTTGGGTGTTGTAACAGAATGGAAGGTAGGAACTAGTAGATAAATAATGATTATTAGAATAGCAGAGATTTTTTTTGGAGCAATTGTCAAGCTAGAAAGCATTACTTGAAAGTCTCAGGAAGGACTTTCAGAAATTGATGTGACAGAAAATTAACATGAACTAGTAAAAAAAATAGATAATCTGATTACATAAAAAGTGTATATGATAACATAGTAAATAAGGAACGCTATCTAGTTTGTACAGACCCTAAAATACAGCAGCCACAAATTAAAGCTACAGGTATATCACTAACTCTGCTCAGGACTTAATAACAGTGCTTAGGCACAGAGGATTAAAGTGTAGCCTCTAGTGAATAAACATGCTGCATGCAAACTGAGAGAATTACTGTTACTAGGGGATGCTTCACTTTGCATTTTATGATTTGTGTTTGCCTGTGTAGTTTCAGCATTGTCTTACCATAGTTTTTATTACATTTTAATTGATTAAAGAAATAAACTTCACACACAAAAAGTCAGAATTTAGCTTTGCATGCTTAATGATATTTTCTAAACTACTTTCACCTCCTTTATCAACGTAAATGTGAACTGGCTGAAGAGGAATTAGCCATTTTATGGTGTACAGGAATTAAATGAATGATGATTATTTGGTGATGTAAAATTAATGCATTTTAATCAGCTATTATTAGTGCATCTATTTACATGCAATTATTTCCTCAAGTATTAAATGCAGAATAAAGATGTAGCAGATGAAAATTTTGCAACTAGCAAGTCTGTATTACAGAATATATTACAGAATATATTTTCTTGCAGTTTTAGAAAGCTTCATTACTATAGCACCTTACTTTTTTCTGTATACAAAAGATGATTATAGGAGAATCTAGAAAGAGAACATTAGTGTCAGAGAATCATGATGTTTTGCAGCCCCATTCATATAGCAGCTTTTCACAGGATAAGTGGAATTCATGTTACAGGTTCTTTTAAACTATCCATGAAAACCCCTTAAAATCCTTCCAAAACCTGCAACAGCATGCTAGGAGTACTATAAAATGTCTTGTAGATACCTAAAACCAGTGCAACTGTAATTACTTGAAACCTACAAAAAAAATGGTCTCATATCCAAGATGCTGATATATAGACTATAAATCATGATCTCACATAGTAGGAAGAGCTATTTCTAAGAATTTGGAAGACTTACAGAGATTTTAATAATTAGCTATATCATATAATAATCTATAACTTTGGTGTAGACATATAACTGTAATTTATTATACTCTTCTAATATGCCAGTATAAATATTTACTATTTATTAGCCCTTTAAGTCTTGCAAGTTAGTATAAAGTAGTCTAAATTATAAAGACCTATAAGTATTTTCTAATTTCTGGTTGATCATACAAAGAGCCTAGAGACCACCAAATGAAAGTAAGATCCTGTTTATTCATAAAGTAACCTTTTAAGCTAAGCTGTTGAAAAAGAAAAAAAAACAACTTTGTAATTTTTCTCCTGAATACAATGTAATCTATAACAGAATCTATGAATCTAAGTTATAACTCTTCTTTAACAGAATCCCTAAAATGAACCCAGGATCTATAGGAGGTATAATCACTCCTTCAGAATGCAAAAATACCGACTTTTTAAAAAACCTAATATTTTAGATTAGACAAAGCAAATCTCATTAAAAGAGGCTATTCTGAGAAAGTCACAGGCTTGAATAAAGCAATTAGTTCACATGTTGTACTGGACAGCGCCATAAATTGGGCTTATGTAAAAAAAGCAGTAAGAAAGAGCCGTAAAAAGCCAACAGTACGGAGCACCTCTACCAAGAAGTTATTGTATGACGGTTTGTTATGATTCCTGCTATCTTTACAACTCAAAGTACGTACCTCCAGTGCAAATGTGTAACAAATTCAGGAGACAGATGCAGAACCAGGTATGTGCATGGCCTAAATATAGTTATTCAAAGCTGTGCAGGATGCTTGCACTCATAGCATTCCCTCCTGTCCCCAGATCAGCCAGCCTGGCAGATCTTCTGGGGCAGGTCTCCTTCCAGATTTCCTTGCAGTGTGCCCAAGGAGGAGACTCACCCAGACTATGCACCGATATGCAGTCAGGACACAATCAGGGTGCACGCTAGATCTAGAGACTGCTGGAAATGTCCACCAACTGCTGAACACTTGAGTATCCACGTACCTTGACGTAGTTGGTTGTATAAATGTCTTACAGAGACAATGAAGAAAAGCATCTCTTAAAAATTTCTTCTCTATATTAGTCATACAGTAAATCTAAGACTAATTTAGGCTAATGCATATTTCTTCCAAACACGTACTTATTTAAGAGAGATTTTTTGTAATTTTTTCATTATGTCAATGTTCCTTTCAAGTACTAAAAGAAATTCCAGTATTTATACTAATGGCGTTTATACTCCAATGGAGTTCAAATATGCCTGGAATTCTTCTACATTGGATACTACCGTGCTAGTTTTTCAGCTAAATCATCTTACCTCAGTTCTCTTAGCTACTGACAACATTGTTTTTCAAAGACAAAGTTATTTCTTAAAATAAATCCCCAAATCTATAATATTTGGATAAATAAAAAGCTGCACCTGTTTTCAGTAGAGATTAATACACGGGCAGTTTGTGTCCTGCAGAAGATTAAACTCCATAATCATAATGGGTCCCCCCCCAGCCGTAATATTTATGAATGAATCTCTGAATTATTACTTTGATTGTCCCTGATGAGTGCTACTTTGCATTTCAGTTTCTGTTATTTATAGCAGAATGCCTCAAGGAGCAAGTACAAACAACATATGGAGGACCTACCAACTCATGCATAATACTTCAGCTTGACTTGCATTTCTGTGGGGATTTAGATACTAATATTGAATTACTTCATTATTGGTCTGGAATGCCCTGAAGGCAATCCCCACTTTTCAAATTGTATGATCTTTATTTGATAAGGAGGAAGAAAAAGAGTGGAGCACAAGCTCAAATCATCTTGCTTAGTCAACAAGCTACAGAGCAGTAAATACGTTTTACTGATATATTTATGAAGACTTTCATGTTATCTCAACTAGTACACAGACTGTGAACTTGACATAGTTTTGGGACCAGGTTGCATTCCCTGTTCAGTTGTTTTGTACAGGTCTGATAGCACAAAGCAGACAGAAAGCCAATTTTTTCAGGGCTAGAAAAATACTCAGAACAACAGAGTGACTATTGTTTCTCCTTCAGAAAAAAGGCCTGGGGGAAAAGATAACGGCGTGGCTATTCCTGCCCTTTTGTAATTCCTCTCATGTCACTAAACTCACTTACATGCAAAGTTACACATAAAACTGACATCTCAAAGGTGTGGGAAACATTTTGCACCTGCATCCTGTGCACAGAGGCTGCCTTAGTTAAGAAGGAAAGATAAGGAGTGAGAAGAAATGGGGGAGATGCATCTGAATGAGCGGGCCCTGCTGAAGCTCAGGAGAAATTTAGCCGTGCACCCTCTGGGTAATAAAGCTTCTCCTGCTTGGGAAGCCCTGTGTCGCGGGATGGAAGTATCAGACACAGTTATGATTTAGCAGCAGTTCAGTTTTATTTGTGATTTGAGGCAGATCAAGAGGTTGAGTTTTAGCAGCACTTAATCATTAACTGATTTAAAGATTTACAAAGTGATTTAACTAAATAAATGAACAGCGACTTGATTACAGATTTGAAGATGACAAGATTCACGCTAACTTACTATAAGGTATCCTAAATCAATATGTATACATATGAGAGCAAAGCACAGATTTCAGATTAATGTATATACATATAAACAAAGCATATGAGCGCGCGCACACACACACTTACACGAACACGCATACACCGCAGTTTATAACCGCTGAGATTGAAGATCTCTTAAAATCGCACGACTTACTGAGTTGGCGGGTACCCTTTTTAACTCCTACATGTGCACGGAAAATGGAAGAACATCCACATCCACAAAGCTAATGCATACAAACATATAAATGGAGAGGTGGATGAAAAGAGAGGCTAGCCTATAGTTAAAATGTCCCTTCTGAGTTAGGGTAAATACGATGCATCAGCATTCCTCAACGGGCGGTAATTGAGGCTCAAGAAGGATTGTCTCGCCCTGGTCCTTAGTCTTCGCAAAGTTTGTCTGAGACAGCGTCCTAACTCAGGGGAGGTACTGGCCACAGCCCGCTGTGATCCAGAAGAGCTCAAAGGGTCTTCACTAGAATTGCTACTTATAGAATCCGAGATAATTTACTTTCATCAGGTAATTTTCCACTCTGGCCCAACTCGGATGATGGATATTCCAGTACTTTCCACCAGTTGTGCAAGCCCAAAACTTGTTAGATCTGCAAGTTCTGGTACCAACTCCCTTTGGGCTATGAGCCAGGTACAGATGTACTGGGCTGTCAGGGAGTGATATCCCCAAGTGATAACCCCAAGTTATAGGGGAAGAAAGAACCAGGCGTGTTAAGGGAGTGCCTTAATGCTCTGGTCTTTAATTTTCTGCAATTCATGCCTGACATTCCTTAGGTTGGTATGCGGCCCAGGGATGGGGAATCTCACC
>VFFE01007789.1:2591461-2662466 GCA_008921705.1 Burhinus oedicnemus | reverse complement strand
GCACAGGATTAGGTCCTCTGCTTTGATGTAGACACTGAAGCAGGACACGAAGATGAATTATTGCTGGTAGCTCCCAAGAAGAAACACTGGTAAGGTTATAAACTGTTTAAGCCAGAAATCTCTTCTCTCATTCTCAATAAAAAAGATTTACCCTCAGTTGA
This sequence comes from Burhinus oedicnemus, assembly GCA_008921705.1. Classification (NCBI taxonomy): domain Eukaryota; kingdom Metazoa; phylum Chordata; class Aves; order Charadriiformes; family Burhinidae; genus Burhinus; species Burhinus oedicnemus. Next base: position 2,662,305 of record VFFE01007789.1, on the reverse strand, counting down.
AACCATGAAGTATATTCTGTCAAGGAGAATATACTTCATTGTACGTTCCTTTAACACCCAACAGCGTTTGCCAAAAGTTTTCAAACATCAAGCTTGTTTGAAATAAAACATGGCCTTTTCTGAAAAGTCATTTTAGAAATGTATTAATTTCCCTACCTACAGTAGTTATTTAAATATCTATATGTATTCTTCATTTGTAAATATCAAGTTTCAAAACCCGTACTTAATTTATATTATTTTTCAAATAGAAAATGGAAGCAGCTTTGAAACCTTTTCCCCCCATTTTAAACAGATTAAGGATCATATTCTCTAATGTTGTGATATTTTCCCCTCTCCGTCTTCCCATAAAAAGTATGGTATGACCAACACTAGATTCCATCTCAGTTGAAGGCTAATCTTTCCTCTCAAGTACTATGACTTCACAGTGGCTTATTTATAAAATGGAAGGTTTACTCAGAAACTGTACAAATGCAATGTACTTAACCTCCTGCTCTTTCCCTCCCCCTCTCTCTCTCCGCTGCAAAACTTTATCATGGACAACTGTTCAACATATTATTGAACTACCACCACCTTTCCTGAGGTCAGCGAAGCCTTTATTTATTCTTAGCCATCACATTTTACAATTTGTTGGCCATTTTACTTGCTTTAAGAAGGGAACTTTTACTTGTTCACTTAAGAAAAAAACTCTGACAGATAAATATTGAGGTTAATGTACTGCTGTTTAAGTACAGCTGTCCTAACAAAGGATTTGTTCAAACTTAGACAATGCCCTGGTTCTGATAAAATGCGTATGTGCATGTTTGTCCTTATGTTTCACCATATGTCATTGCCTGCAATGATGTTGAGTAATACATCTGTCATATTAGTTGATATAGTTGCTACTTTAATAGATTGAACAAATATAATGTGATCTCCTTAAATATGGGTATTTTTGCAATATGGTATTTTGCAGGGCTATACACTGATTGCAAATATAGTCACTGTCATAAAACAAACCAAAAATCCTGGAGAGGCTATTTGTATAAACACCACTTAATATTGTCTCTGACAATTGAAGTGGAACAAGTAAGGCAACATTTTAATCAGATTTCAGTGTCTGGGGAGAACTTTTGTAATTTGTTATATAGCTGTAAAAACAATAATGCATTTTATTACTTGAAAACTCCATTTCTTGAAATTCTGACTTTATTTTTATGATGAATATATTTGAATATTAAATGTATACCAAAATATATGGAGTATGAAAATACAAGCTTTGTTTAAGAAATATAAAAATGCTTCTCTCGCTATATGAATACACAACTTAGCAGTTAAACAGCAATTATTTGTTTTGCTTATTTTGTTTATTAAATTGTGGAATTCATTGCCACAAGTTGTTTTGGATGTCGGAAGTGAAAATGAAAGAAAATCCGTCGGGGGCTATTAGCATACACAAACTAGTGCAAGAAAACCCAGATGAGAGGATATATCAGCTAAGCTATCATTCTGATACTTGCTCTGACGTTATTTTCCCTCCCCAAGTATCGGTTAGGGCCTAGTGTTGAAGAAGGTGTAACTTATGATTTAAAAGGCTCATCTTCTCCAGAACCTCCTAATACTAATTAGTTTGAAAAAAAAAAAAAAGAGAGAGAGGTGCAAACTAAAGGATACCGTTTCTATCTCTCAAATACAAAGCAGCAAAGGAAATACTTAGTATCCATAAGATTTCCTCTCTGTGGAAAAAAGGCTTTGATAAAAATCTGCCACTAGGGCATATTTTTAAAAGCATAAAGATCATCCCATACTTAAATTAGATATTAATTTTCCTGTGCAGATTATTTAATAGAAGAGGGAATGTATGTCAACGTTACTAAACTTTGCAGAGCTCACCTTGAACTTTTTTTTTTGTTTGGGGTTTTTTGGGTGGTTTTGGGGTTTTTTTTGTTTTGTTTTGCTTTGTTTTTACACATCGCAACTGCATTTGTCTGCATTAAACTTGACTCTCAATAGCAAGACAGTATGCAGTTATAAACGCATGCTTAAAAATATACATTTCTTTGCAAATTACTTTTTCTTCCACACTGCTCTGATTTAAATCTCTGTATTGTCCTCTATAATACTTTTTTGTAATTTCAAACAATATTTGCCAATAATAGTATTTATTTTTTATTACATAAAATGTGCTGTTGTAGAAACATATCTGCAGTAAATTCTCTAATGAGAATGTAATTTTTTAAAATCAAATCTGTAAGGATAGAGCACTGGGAATACTGGATTTTAAGCAGAATTTTTCAAAGCTCAGAAATCATCTAACTTATTCTCACGGTTTCAGTTGTTATAGTTAACTTTCTTACTAGCAGCTGCTGTAGTGCTATGTTTTGGATTTTGTATGAAAGTGATGTTGATAGCACACTGATGTTTTTGGTTGTTGCTAAGCAGTCAAGGCCTTTTTTGTTCCTCTCACCACCCCAGCAGCGAGGAGACACAGCCGGGACAGCTGACACCAACTGACCCAAGGGATATTCCATGCCATATCATGTCAGGCTCAGTATATCAGGCTGGGGGAAGAAGGAGGAAAGGGGGGACCTTCAGAGTTATGGTGTTTTGTCTTCCCAAGCAACCACTACACGTGATGGAGCCCTGCTTTCCTGGAGGTGGCTGAACACCTGCCTGCTGATGAATTCCTTGTTTTTCTTCACAGGCGTGGCTTTTGCTTTACCTATTAAACTGTCTTTATGTCAACCCATGAGTTTTCTCACTTTTACTCCGACTGGGGGGAGTGAGCAAGTGAGTGCATGGTCCTAGCTGCTGGCTGGGGTTAAAACATGACACTTAAAATGCTGTTTAATTGTGTTCTTCCTTTTATAGACAAGATTCAGTTTGCAAAGGGGAATTGCATCTTGGCTTTAGTATACAATCCTCACCCTATTCTTTGAAATACAATGAGAGTCAGGAAGAGTAAAAAAACATTTGGTACAGTCCTACCCTCAGACAGTGATTCAATTGTTCAAAGAAGATACATTTCTCTTCTGTGAAACTCCTATGCCACTATTACACAGTGAATAAGGGTTTGAACACCAGAAGGAATACAGTGTATCATATCTAGTCATTAATAACACATTAGCTTAGAGAAATATTTTGTCTAACACTTAGGAAAGTTTTTTGCTAGTATTAATTGTAATATCAGTCAAGACACACATCAAAAACAGGTTCCATTTGGGGGGAAAACAAAATCCCAAAGGGAAAAGAAAAAAAAAAAGGTTAAGGGAGTTAACTGAAATATAAGTATGCTGTTTATTAATTTAAGATGCATTAATTCAGGCAGCTTTCCTGAAAAATATAGGAAGCTAGAAATTACATTTTTAAGCCATATTTTCTAGAAAACTATTTCAAATAAGTATCAGTTCAGCAATTGTAAGGAAATTAGCCAAATGGCAAGACTTTATTGATGACATTTTATGTAAAGATTTTATTTTGCAATCATAATCTAGAACAAACATACAAGGTTATTGATTTGAGGTGTGGAGGAAGATTGTGTTGCAGCACAGACTGTCATCCTCTCTTCTATTTCCAGCCCTTCCCACGCTGAAAAAGAGGACAAAAGACAGTAACAGGATCCTATTTCAAAGAACTGTCTTAGAGAAAAATGAATATGATTGCTGCAACTTGAATAAGTTAAGACATTTTTTAGCCATTTTCAACTTAGTTCTTCAGTTTTTAAAAAAATTATTTTTAGTTTTTATCAAAACAAAAATGTCAATTTTTTCCTGTCTTTCCCCAGAAATATGTTGCCTTTTGTCCACCCACTTTGCAACATAATATTCACTGTTAGCTCATAGATACAATGCTCAAAGATAAACAAAGCTTCATAGACATTTTCATTGCCATACGATCTTCTAAATGCTGCTCTAAATTATGGATGCGATCACAGGTTTATCGCTTATGGAAGGAGGAGGGGTACAGGAAATCCGAGAAGAACTGGAGAGAGACTTGGGACAGGGGAGTGGGACCAAGAACGAGGAGCCCAAAGAACTGGCTTTCTTTGTTTCTGTCATTCTTGAGGCTGGGACCAATGACAGCCTCATGAGTCCTTGCAGTTCTTTTTGATTTTGGGGAGATGATACAAACTTTCTGCCTTCTTCACTGCATTTCTTCATAGAAAAGGCCTGCCAAGACAATCAGAGCACAGGAATGTTCTGCAGAGCAGGGTTTGCAGCCAGCTGAAGAGGCTGGCGTGGGAAGCTGCTGAAGGTGTTGCAGAGAGGCCTGGTAGGGACAGGCAGAGGCTGAAGGCCACCCTCCCTTTAAGATAATGCCCTCTGTCTTTCAAGACTGTGACTTGTAAAATTTACAACATCTAACTACTGCACTACAAAGTATAATCATATCACTGTTAAATACAAAATGTTCTTACTGTTGTTAAGCATAAAGAAAAGAAAAACAGAAGAAGGAAAAATTGTTAAAAATACTTTATAGCTTCTAAAGGGACTAAATCAACGGGAACAAGAAAGAGGCAGCCCATTTCCGTCAGCCAAAACCTTGCTGGATACAGCATGTTCCCAGCAGCAACAACTGTCCCAGTGGGCGAGAGAAAACAAACTTGGGGTGAGACTTGCTTTTTTACTGGGGAGATATTTTAGGTCCTGCCTCAGGACAGGAGCTAACCCACACCTTCCTGGAGTTCTGCTAGTAGAAAGACAGTCTCCAGTACACAAACCTCAGAAGCATTTCGTAAAAAGATATCGGGTAGGAGAGCTGACTAAAGAGAACTGCTTTTGGACACATAAAAATAATGGGAAATTGCAGTAAAATCTACATGAAATGATGTTGACCAAACAATTTTAATTTTAATTCAGACTTGTTTGAAGGAGGTTTCATATGTTTTTTCATCTGGTTTCACCTCTCTGATACACATGATGAGTACACAAGGAACAAAATAAAAGTAACTGGTATGTTATAAAACTTTATGCTGTCTTTTGAGTGTTTATTTTGAAAAAAAAACCATAAATACATCACAACAGATTTTATCAGGGTCAGAACACCATTTCATTCAATTGTTAAATAAATTAATAATATCAGAGTGTAGTGAATCTCATCCTCTCTCTCTCTCTTTTTTCTTTTTTTTTTAATATATGAAGACTTAATTCACTCAGAAAATCAGCCAGGCTTTTGAATGCTTTCAACTTATGTTACTGAAGCCATCGCCCTTAGTTCTGAATCACAGTCAAATTCTGTTCACAGCTACTCCCCATTTGCACTCACATAAATCTGTTGACTCAAGTGGAAGCATTTAAGAATAATGTTTTTGTAGCTCAGCCTAGCAACTGAAGTCAGTTGTTCTTGTTTCAACAGGGAGATGCACCTATGGAAGATATAAATTAAGTGACCTGAGTAGCGTGAAAGACAAAGTGTAAATGGAAGTACTTTTTGAAAGTTGCACCATGAAACAGTCATTTAACTAGAGGTGGAGTTGTTTCCTGTTTTCCCAATTAAAAAGAGGAACAACACAGAACTGAGGTCTAAATTTCAAATATGTCAAAACTGTACAAGATCCTGTTTTTCAAGGAGAGCAAATGCTCTAGGTGCTCTCCTGAGGTCCCTTCTGACCCTACATACATGATGCTCTAAGTTTTATGCCAAGAGATTCCTTTTGGAGCATGTAAAGACAAAAGGAAGGGTTAGGAGTCACAGTCATGACTCTATAAGTTGTTAAGGGATGGAAAGTTTGGAGGTGATAGAAAGGCAAAATAATTAGTTTACACAGTTCAATGCCCAAATAACGTGTCAGATGAAAGGAGCTTTCAAACCTCTCTTTCCTCATCGACTTTGATTCCTTTATACTTTAGCAGTTCATAGAGAGACTTACAAGGAGAACTGTACACCTATTGACAGCTGAGATTTGAATTATTAAGGTGAACTGAAATGAAATGCCCTTGTTTCCTGCACCACTGAGCATCCCAAATGTGGCATCTCTTTTATTAGTGATGAAACTACTATTTTATTCTCTCCATTCCACAGTTTTCTGAGTGTTGAAGATAGCAATTTCAGTGGCAGCCAAGGACATTAAATACATTGTATTTCAGAGACAAAAATTCCATTGTGATTGTTCACTGGTACTTCTACCCTGGAAAATTAGAATGCCACAACCCATACTAAAATTAATAAAATGCCTATTGTAATACTGATGTATGCTGCTGCATATTTATTCAGCTCATCTGCAATAATGGAATATAAGATGCCATAGGATAAAATAAGAAGTCTCAGGACATTCCTTAATCTAACCAACAAAATTAATTAGAAATTAGTAAAGTAGCAATAATCCTATTGAATTCCTTGAAAAAAAAAATCAATCCTAAGAAGATATTTGCTTTGCTATGAAATCACCAGAAAATTTGCCATTATATCTGTAGATTAAATGTATTGCAAGTGTCTTGGTATGAATCTATTCTGTTGCATCAAGAGAACTTTCAATTTTTTTCTTCACTAGTAGGTGTGTTTTGTATATTTGTACTGTCCTGCCAAAAAAATAACATGTGCATTCACTTTATCCTGCCAAAGTCAGAGGTATTAAAATAGATCAACAATACAATTTTCAAGGGATTATCTAAGATGAAAAAAAAGAAGATATGAAGGTTATATAATTAGAAAAAAAGCATATTTGGAAACTCTGTAAAGTAGTGATGAGGAACAGCAAACTCTATCTGTTCCATTGTATAGTTAGGCATACAGTACTGCACTGTAATTATAAGTGTATTACCAGTCTCTGTTTAGTAGATTTTTCTACATCATTCCAGTCTGTAAAACTGACTTGGATTTTATCATTTCCAACTGACTGAAACTATTTTCTGACTTCTTGAAAGTACCTCTTGTATATTCTTCTGATTATATATGCAAAACACATATCTTCAATAATTAGCGATTTTAGGGGAGGAAAAGGGCAAGAATCATTCCAAGAATTCCAAATGCACTCCTTTAGTGCTCAGCAGCATGCAAATGTATTTTTAAATTATAATTCCAAGTACAGCATTTTACATGCTCTATATTCATGCAATTTGTACTATTGACCAGTGTATATTCTATTATTCTATGGTTTTTTTGAGCTTATGTCCAAGCAATAAATTGCGCAGTCATATCTGAAACAAATTTACCATCCGCATTTGACTTTATCATCTGTTAATCCAGTGGCTCCAGAATTTATTGTAACATGCCAGATCTCCGAGCAATTTCAAACAGTGTCCATTTTCTAAAATCAGCACATCAGAGATATATTTTACTTTTTCCCTTCACAGTACTCTCTGCTCTCTTCCAAAACACAAAGAAAACCTAAAGCTATCAAGAGTTAGGAGAAAGTATTCAGTCTTGTATCAGTGGCAGATTTGCCATAAATAAACATTTAATTAATTTAAAACTCGTTTGCTTGGGAACACAGAATTTTACAACCTCTGAAGAAGTTGCTAGTTTTCCTTAGTGGTCTGGAATTCACTTTCAGGCTTTTAAATCTTTTCTCTTGGAACTTTCAAAATCTTACATTCATAAAAATTATAATGGGTATAAGACATTTATAAAAGTATGATGCACTTGTTGTTTTAAAAATGTATTCCTCTCTTTTGCTTTTTTTTAACTTACCATCACCATCTCTTAGCAAAAACCAAATGTATAACAAACATGGTCAAGTGCAGAAACATTAAGTAGAATCAATTTTCAGCAAGTTAGCAATTTCATTCTTCATATTTCAGCTCGACATCAGTTAAGTGAAACATTATAACAAGCCAAATACTGTAATCGAAGAAAATACCTTTTTACATTTTTATCATTTCTGTCCTTCATGAAAAGTACTTGTGATCCTCTCAGAGTCCCAAAGGGAATTTCTAACTGACACAGCTTTGAAGAGCAATCAGGTATCCCTTTTTAAAAGGAAGCTTTAACATAATCAAAAGCAGGGCAGACTGCCAGTTTTCCTGGCAATCCCAAATGGACAACGTTCCATTAAGCACTCCTCCCTCAGCTTAAATTTATACTGAACTTAAATAAAAGCCTTGGTTGTGCAACTTCAGGGACTGCATCTTCTTTGAAAATGGCAAGCAGTCACTCACTCCAGTGAGATTGGATCAAAGAAACAGGATAAAAGATACAGTCGATTACACCATTACTTCTTCTAAGCTGTTCAATAATTCAGCAGCTTGGTATGTGTGATATTTTCAAGAACCGCCGTTTCAAAGTATTTGTAAGAATTCATCCCCGTTTAGTCCACATCTTGCAAGCCATTGAAGCAGATGCTGAAAACACAACCCACCATGGCAGTAAAACCCCAGTTATAGAATCATAGAACCGTTTAGGTTGGAAAAGACCTTTAAGATCATCCAGTCCAAGGGAGTTAGCCAAAATAAAACAGGTTTTTACTGGAAATAAATTTATGTATAATGACTTGATAAATGTAGCTATTTTGTAGCTATATTTTCATTTATAGGTAATACATTTTGATTTTGTTATATGTACTAAGTATCCTAAATTCATCCAAGCAGAAATTAAGACAAACTATATGTTTGTACTTTCAGATTGAGTCAAAACTGAGTACTCCAGGCTTTACCTGCAACTGCTAAAATGCACAAAGGAGGCTATATTTTCCATGCAGCCAGCAGCTCCAATGTCACATTAGCATTCACTTTTTTCCCAAGAGCTCAGCTTCCCTAATACTGTTTGAAAATGTAGTCCACATACTTTTTTGGGGGGTGTATTTTCCACATTTTATATAATATTAAGAATTTTTCTCTTGGGACTCTTGGGTTTTGATGTCAGAGATAGCCTTGACTGATTGTTAACTGGAGATTCCACCAGCATCACCGCAAGAAGCAATAAAAGGATGAACTTAAGCACTTCTCTGTAAGAAAGAAAAAAAACCAAGAAAACACAGTCCAAATATAATTATAAAGAAAGAAAAGAGATTGTTAACAAGGAGTTAGAAAGCCTCATCGACTCCATTTGTATTTTCTAGGTCCTTGATAATGCCCTACTGTTTTGACATCCATTCAGCACACTGGTTTCAAAACCTTCCTTGATTGATTTTTCCATTTAGCACAACAGCACATAAGACCATGACCTGAGTAGGCAGATAACTTTTCAAAATACTTGTTTTGCACCAAACTCTCAGAAACTGTTCTTGCAATTCTTTATTTTTTTGAAAAGAAGTGTTTAATTTAAAATATTTCTTCCCTCCAAATTCTTGCAAGAACATTAGGTGAAAATGGGACTATTATCTTTCATCATTACATTCAACGAGAGTTCTAGTTGTAATAGAAACACTTTATGTCCTTTGACTTTCTCATAAAACAGTATTTATGGAGCTTATGCACACAGTACAGTTGCTTTTTTCATTCACATTCCTGTATCATCTACATTATTGTAGTTTCTAAATACCTAACATTCTGAAAGACACAACAAAATTTTGCTGTACCTAGAAAAGAGAAAAAAAAGAGATAATTTATTCAGCACAAAATTCAATTCATGACTGTCTTTTGTTTACTGCTTCTAGCATTCCTTATTGCAAATTGAGCCATCACACAGAATCTTCTATTTCAACAGACAAGAAAATTGTAATTTTTAATTATAATAATTGTTTGCCTGCATCTTTTTGGACAGTGACATGCAGGACTGACAAAGCTCTTTGCCATCCTAAAATACTACCTTAAAACAGGATATAGCAGTCTAAGGAAAACTGACTGGAAAAAGAAGCTCAGCAAGAGCCTGAAGAAATTTTCTGTTCCATTGTGACTGTTTCTCACTTTACGGTTCATTACTGGTGCTTATTTCTAGCCTACCTATCTGTGTAGTGAAACCCAAACAAGTTTGAAGGGGGGGTGGTAGCATTGTCTGAATACTACCAAATATTACCAATCCTATTGCCAAAATCAGCATATAGTAATTGCTTAGATGTTTAGTTCCCTGATGTGTGGATAGAGACTTTGTTTTGGCCCTTGAGGACGACAGAGCTCTGTGCATTGTTTTAGTGGCTGGTGACTCTCATACGCTTGGGGTTGACATTTACTTTGAACATTAGATTGAGAATGTGACCTGCTTTGTGAACTGACTGTGGGAATCCTACAGTGGTCATCCTACAGAGTCCTCGCCACCAGAGTACTGAAATCTCTGTGTCATGTTAGGTATTATATCATTTTCTCATTCTGACAGTCAACTATGAAGTTGAAGAAATACTTACGTTTTCAAACCTCTAACTTCTCAAACTATACTAGTCAGCTTATTGTCCTTGGACCATCATAACTACACAACATCACCACATAAAATATATGCAACATTTGGCTTTGTTTTCTGCTGAATGAATGCTGCTAGATATATGCATTCAACTAAATTTGTTTTACTTGAGGCACCTTTTCAGCATTTGAGGTCTGAAGAGAAAATGAATGCAATATTATCTTTCCTGTGGAAAGACAATTCATCAGGAAACACAGAGCTCCACAAAATTAACAGAAAATTTAATCCTTATACCAATTTGACTCTCTCTTCACCTAAAGCACATAATAGCACAGTAAGCATTCTGTTCTGTCTTCCCTCATTGAAACATTACTGAGCCAGATCCATTTAATTGGAGCAGGAAGGAGGTTTTTTCCCCAGAAAAACCTTCAGCCTCGGTGCACAGGTTCATCTGCATTCATCCCAATTTTCTGACAGCAAGACTCATTGGATTTATTTCACTGAATTACAGTAGTGCACTAGTGAATATTATACTAGAATTTAAAGTGATCATATTTTCTAGGCAGATAATAGCACAATCATTAGATAAGCCCAGCTTCTCATTTATCAACATCTTATTTGGGTAACTCTGAAAAGAAGGTAACTTAAGATCTGAAGAAAAATTAAAATACTTATAGAAAAAATAAATTCCTGTCATATCCTTGACAGGAACATGATAATATTTTTGTTTCAGACCTCTAGCTAATAAAACTTACAAAGCCTTGGGAAATTCTGAAACATTCAAAGCTTAGTTGGCTTCAGGTTCTTAAGACAGGAAGAGTTATCAAGAATACCTGTGTTTAAAATCTTCTGCTCCACCTTATAGACCAGAAAAACAAGAGGGAGTACCTTGCCACAGGGGGGCATAATGTCTAAACATTTGCACACACTATAACTGGATTGCATGTTTCCAGGCAATAGAAATTTCACAAATTACAACAGAATTTATGATAGGTTGGGAGGCAGGAAGCAAGAGAGAATACTTAATTACTTCCCAGAGTAGTAAAATAGATTATGTAACTCCTCACCCTGCCTTTTCCATCATTTTTGCCATAATTACGGTCAGATTTTCTACAGCTGCTTCAAACAAATGATAGATTTGAAATTCAGTTCACATCAGCTTCTTTCTCTGCTACAGGAAGATACATTTTTCAAAACATTATCTTAAGTTTCACCACCCTGACTATTAATGAAAACACACGGCAAAACGCACGCATACTGAAAATGTGCCAAACCCCAACCAAATCCAAGTGTAATATTTTTAATGTGCTCAGAAAAGATGGGCTGAGACTGAGTAGGTATAATTTTTATTTAACTTTCCCAGTGCCAGGTTGCTGCTGCTGTCACTTAGGTTCTCACCTCCTTCTTCATTCCCTCGCAAGTACTCCAGCAAAAGCTACAGCCATCCAGAGTAACAATGGACATAGTGTCGCTCAGAAGAAGGTTCTGATTGTTCTCCAACTGCTCTGGTCTAATCAACAGACAAATCAAATGTAATCAAGTATTCCAGCTGATTTTTAAATTTAGGGAGAGTTTGTCTCAGCATCAGGAGTTTCTAGAAAAAGTTATCTGTAGTGACACATTCAAGGATTTCAATCTTACAATACAAGGTTAAACTCATGAATAAAAAGGTTATGTTAATGAAAAACCAGAGTCCAGAATTCAGGCTCCCAGTAACTTTGACATTTCATAATCCGCTGAATTTAGTACACTTTGCAAGACTCCTTATTTCACTGAATCAAGAAAGCCAGATAGTTAGCCATTTAGTTAACATGGCTCTTACACTTCTGTGAGAGCAATCACAATGAGGAGATCAAGGAACACTTGTTTGATTTAAAACATTTTTATAAAACTTTTTGAAAACAACCATGAAAATATTATGTCATCTGGGAAGCAGTGAGGGAGTGAAGAAAGAAGCACGGCTTCGCACAAAGTAGAAACAACACTATTATTACTCAAAAATGAAAAGTCCATAATAAATTTGTAAACAAAAGTATTCAAGAGCATTCATTTGTAAACAATAATTTTATCACATATAGCTCTACAACAGCTGTAAATATTCCAAGTAAGCCACAACAAAGAAAGTAGCAACTTTTTAAAGTAATTCCAAGTTTTTATTGGTCTAAAAACATAGCCTGTCTAAACAGAACATTTTAACATGGAAGTGGAAAATGGCCATTTATACTTCAATATCCAAAGTAGTCAGATCTACCAGAAGCGTGTCTGTCATCCCAATTAACCACGAGGATGAATGCTCCCATTTGAGCATTTCCCAGTTTGGATCCAGACTGAACGTTAACCAAAAATGAAGGTGTGAATTCAGAGCAGGGAGTCGCAGGCAGACGGACCCGACTGCAGTAAAGCAGAACACAGAACCAAGTGCAACAATAGTGCTGTACCAGATAACCCAACACCACCAAACAACAGCAAGGGCTGCAGGAACTGTACTGATTTGCCGGGTTTACGGGGAGGACTCGAGCACTTGACAGCTCTAGAGAAGTTCACGTGAGAGTACTTGGAATAGATAAGCCACAGCCAAGGCTAGCGGCTGTGGGTTTTTTCAGAAGAAAAGGAACTTAGGGCTCCCTGGATGGGATTCGTCTTTTCTATTGTGTAAAGATTTGCAGCTCAGCTAATTTTGTCAGGTGCCGTTGTAGTTGGCGGAGAGAATTACGAATCAGCATAGCTGTCTAAAGCTAACAGCAAGATAATATATTCTTTCAGTTTCTGTGTTTCATCCTACGCAGAGGTGGATCAAACACATTTCAAAACAAATATCCTTTCTATCTGTACTGCTAGAGATTTTGAAAAACTGTGTCATAGGAGTGGGTTAAAGCTTTCACCACAGAAAGCTGCAAAATCATAAGTACATATTCCCAAGTCCTTCTCCATAACAGCATTCTGAAGGGATGCTTAAAAATACGCATTTTGGGATCAGTTCTATATCCTGGAGGAAGTAGTCCGTCTTCCTCTCTTTCCTGTTAAATCTCTAATTGCTCTTGTGTTAAATGAAAGCGGAAGTAACTTTCATTCACTAGAGGAAGGGTAACCGTTTGCTTACCGCCTGCTTTTAAGAAAATTGTGAAGTGTAACAAGAAATGGAAAAGTTTTTCTAGTCTTTGCATTTTAATACCATTTAGTGATTATTTAGCTCACTGGACATTAAATATCAGAAAATCAATTGTTTTGTTTTTCACTCAGCAATTCGTAGTGATGACAGCTCTTCAATGGGACATTTCCCCCCAGGCACTACAAATCAAGAATTTGATTTTGTTATATTTACTCTTCTAATACTATACAGAGAAAAAGGTGAAAGTAAAGGCGAATTCATTAAATGCTTACAAATCTGTCCTGAAAAAATGTGATTTTCTTTGTCACTTATTATCCATCAGTCAGTCTGAGCATCTTTTTCATTTTCTAGCTGTCACAAACTCCATTTGACTAAAATAAACCTTTAGAATCAAATGTTGATATTTTCTGGTACTTATATGTCATTTGGCTATTTGACTACAGTTCCCTTTTTATTTGAATGAGTTTCCATGCCTTTCTGACATGAGTTATAAGTCACAGTCATCTTTCTTTATTAGCCACAGATATTAATGCAACAGAATACCAATAAACATGATTCCAAAAATAAGAGATGAGAAGTACATGCTATATAAGTCTACCACCTATTTGTTTTTATTTCACTGGATAATCTCCCCTGTGTCATAGTCATCCAAAGACATGAAGCTCAAAACAAGAGTATAAGAGCATCAGCCTTTTGCTGAATGGATGTCCTCCGTGCCAGCACAGGTCCTCATCTCAGTCAAGGCTCATCGCAGCACTGTGTGGGCATTTTGCCTAAATATATAGTGTACCCATGAAAAAAGCAAGAGTAAGCAAGTAAGGAGACAAAACTCCTTGGGCCACTGAGTAGGACAAGAGACCTGTGTTCAACTCTCTCCCAAAGACAATACAATTCTCCTCTCTGTACCTCAGTTCTGAATTTGTAAAATGGAGTAACAGGACTTCCCATCTCCCTTATAGTCTCAGACTATATACCTGGAAGAAATTCAGATTCATTCAGTGAGAGGCATTGGGAATGTGTAAGCATCCTGGGCAGAAAAAACAAAAAAGATGCAAAAATACTTTTCCTTTAAATCCATGAATTGCAACAGTGGTCCCAACCAAGAGCCCATCTGCTCCAATACTCTGTTTTCAGCACAGCTGAAAGGTACTTAGGATAAAGTAAAACCAGGGCAAACTTATACGACTGCTTCCCGTTCATACACACTTAGCCTCCAACTACTTCCAGCTCAGAGGATTTCCTTTTAATCACTAATTATTCATTTTAATTTTTAATTTAATGTTTAATTGGTAATTAATCCTTTTAATTGTTAATTCTTTGAGAAGTACCACTTTGTTAATTCTTGTTTATAAGTCATATAGAATAAATAATCCTTACTCCTACTTGTCAGCAATATTTAGCAGCAGACTCTTCATGAGGCCAAATACATGAGCGCTTTTAAATATTTTTAATCTAAAATATTAACTGAGTTAACTGGTTTTTGAAACAAGTGACACCGAGCGGACAGGGGCCTCCCTCCAGAGCGGACGTGCTGAAAAACAGCTGTCTCACAGGGCCCAGAGCAGCCTCCTGACACCTGCACGTTAATCAGGACATGCTGGATCATACTCACATAGCCAGTGGCTCCAGTATCCATTTTTCTGTGCTCTATCACAACTTTGTAGAAAATGTTGGTAATTCAGGCTTAGCAGCATTGGCAGGAACCACAACCACTATAGTGGTTAGTATGATAAATAAAACTAGTTTACATAGAATAAGCAATTTTCGTCTTTGGAATTATATGGGCTTCAGTATTTTTCACTGTGTCCTGGTTTGAGCGACACAGGACTAGTTTCTTTTGTAATGCTTGGGAAAATTGTACTTTTGGAGGACTCTGGTGTCTGAATTTGTGAAAATATTTACTTTATAGCCAGCGTCAAGGTCTCAGTGTTTTCAGGATAGCCAGGTGTAGGGATGAGGAGCAGTGAGACCCAGGCACTTGACCCAAGCTGGCCAACAGGATTATTTCATACCATGAACGTCACATTCAATATAAATTAGAGAGTTTGCTGAGGAGGAGGGCTCTCCCTTGACGGCGGCAATCCAGAGAACTCCTTGCCCCGGTGCCGGACCCCTGAGGCCTTCCCTTCCTCCCCAAGCCGTAGCACTCGCAGTGTCTGACATTCACTGTCCACTGCTGGGAGTGCACAGCTTCCTACTGATATAGTTGGCTGAGTATAATCCTTATATATGTCTTTAGATTGGTATCGGGATCACTATTGGTTCTTTAGTGTTATTACTGTTAATGATTTAGTCTTATTCTATTAAATCTGTTTATATTTCAACCCCTGGGTTTCCTGGTTTTCTTCCCAATTCCCCCTTCCTGGGTGGGGAGGGGTCATCGGGTAATAGAATAATTGTCTAAACGACAATAAATTGTTGTGGGTTTCTCAAACCATAACACACTGTTAGAAACATAACTAATATTTGGGAGGTTAACTATAACTACTAACTCATAAGTAATGTGAAAGGTTATACTGATCTGGTGGTGTTCTATTAATTGTGTAGGATTTTTAATGCTTTCAGCTTGCACATGTTTCAAGTCAGGCAAAGCTTTCATTTTCATATGCTTTCTCTTTCCATTCACTAAGACCTTTATTCAATTTATACTCTGAATTACTTCCCTGCTGTAGCTCATTGTTATCCCATAGTTGTTTAACTCCAGAGACAGGTAAGTTTCTACCACAGCAGTCATTATAAATTTACATTTTCAAATTAAAATAAAAAAAAAAAAATCAAATGTCTTTGTAAAGTATTTGGGGCTGCATACAGAACAGGAAAGCAACTTCTTCATTATGCAAACGAAGTCATGGAGCCTCACTTCTCCTAGCAATTAGAAATATTTTGGTCTTAATTCCACTAGTATATTTGGTTTACCTCTATAGTTTAGCTATACAATCAAATCTGAGCCTTAAACAGGTCATTTAATTCTAGCATAGAAGTGTAAGATATTCAGCTTCATTTATTCTGGCCAGGCAGGACAGCAAGGCTCAAAATTTACTAGGAAAGAAAGAAAATATAACCAAAAAGATATATATTCAAAAAAGAGAATAATTCATAAAGACTAAAATATTTTTCTAATATCTTTCATTCCAAATAAGGCAGGGCTTTTTTTCCCCCACTATGAACCATGTACCCTGACTACATCATGTAAATTTTCTTTTATCATTGTCTAGATAACATCTACCAAAGAACTACTAAAGACAAGTAATAAACTTGCCATCATTCCTAACAATAAAGCCATTCATTCTTAAAATTGTAATGCTCCTCATTTATTATTTATTTTATTTTTCTGTGTTTCTAGGAAAATTTTGTTCACAAGGTCAGCTTTTGGCAAACAGTCTAAGTCAGGGCAATACTGAAGGATGACAGAAAAAAATTTGTAGTTCAGGCTTCCAAAGAGGCAGCAAATGCTGTGCAATATACAAGCAGTCAGCCAAAATATATATAGATGTTGAGTCCTTTTTTTTTTATATCTATCTATATAAAATATATTTTAAAAATATATATAAATGTATATAGAGTGAGTCCATTTCAAACCTGGTATCTTTGTATCAGGTTAACAGGGTGTGTGGGATAACTGGTTTTTGAAACAAGTGACACCGAGCGGACAGGGGCCTCCCTCCAGAGCGGACGTGCTGAAAAACAGCTGTCTCACAGGGCCCAGAGCAGCCTCCTGACACCTGCACGTTAATCAGGACATACTGGATCATACTCACATAGCCCAGGGACACCTGGGGTCCAGGGTGATCAAGAATATGCAAATGACTAGAATAAAATGTTCAGAAAGGCATAGAAATCGGAAGTCACCAGGACTTCTATAGATTAGGATATGATATGTACACAAAGGTTAAATAAACAAACAAACCCCCAAAATTTGGACCCATTTTCTTTGATCTGGAATCTTCCCAAGACTGTTACACCACAGGAAAAGCGCAGGAGCCAAAACCTTAAGAAAAGTCATCAGCTGTCTAGACCATCCTTGTTTTATTTATGTGAGATTTTTTCAAGTACTAAAGAAACCAGAGCACCCTTCAAATGTAGAATATGGGGTTTTGTTTGTTTGGGTTTGTGGGTTCTTTTTAAATATTAACATAAAATATTTCTTTCAAAGCTATGCACTAGCTAGGTTAATAGCTATTTCTTGTCACCCTAAATATAGTTTTCAGTCAAGCACACAAAGATGGGTTTTGTGAAGTTATAGGACTGGTATTCAGAATAACAGTTCATGCCTGTCTGCCACCTGGAATGAAGATATTCAATAAACACTTGCAGCACGTTTATAACTGGCTCTTTTTATTGCTAGCTATTTTGCAAATATTTTATTGGCAACTCTTTGTAGATCACGTTGCTTAACTGTGACCCAAAGTAAATGGAAATCATTCCGACCTAAGGGGAAAATGTGTAAGTGTTCTCAGGAGAGGAAAAATAACTCTTGATTTAAAGTAGTGTCTCCAGACTAATTAGCTTGCTTTCCTCAAACAGACTTCCCCCCCTCCCCCCACAGTGCTTTGCTCCTACCTTTTAATCCATTTCTGTTAGAAGAACCTTTGAGAAGTAAAGGTCATTCAGCCCACTCCCGTCCAACCTTTTCATGAAGGCATGTTGCTACTTATTGATATTTGAAGTCCAGATTGTGAAATGGTTTTTTGTCCTTGTTGTTTGGTCTAACACTATAATAGTATTTTATTAAGACAGCAGCCTTCCACAGCATGGTGATAGCTTTCAGTTATTACCCATCTGTATCAGCTGTGAATTAGTGACCTAAAAGTAAAATGGTCCAAACCCATTCCCAATTGCATGAGCTTTCCAGCCTTCCCAAACTGTTAGATCTCACCTTTAGAGACAGCAGATGAGGGTCAGTTTTATTGCCTTACCAACTGGCACTGTATTTACATAGTCAGCGATCTTTCAATTTTACCTCGATCAAAATAAAACAAAAAATAAAATTCACCATGAACATCATGCTTTACGCATATCACCCAAAATATCTGATCAAAAAAACCCCATTTGTTGCCTGTGTTGCATGAAAAATCTACTGTCTGAAAAAGTAGCTGACATTTCACCAATGAGAGTCACTAAAGCAATAAAAAGATGTACATTTAATCAAAATTTAAAGAGTTATAATTATTACTACAGAAAGTAATAATAAAGTTACTTTAGAAAGTATTAATTACTTTCTACAGTAGTATTATCTAAAATCTTATTTACTGTTTTGAGACAGGAAGTTTTGGGAAATAAAACATGTCTGTTCTAATTCAATCTGCACCCATCACCATCTCTAATACAGAAGTGTTAATTCCTTCTTCATAAATTTCCCTCTTGTCATTGCAGCATCCTTTGCATGCTTACAAGTCCACTTTCTTTTTAAGTATTGTCTTTTAAAGATGGTTAAAGCCTCAATAAGATCACAAAATATTGAAGGAAAGCAAGTGTCTTGACAATAATATTCTGGATTGTCAAAAGAAGTTAATTTAATTTTGAGCTAAGAAATTGTGCTTTCCTTTACATGTTAATCTAAAATAATTTTCACCTTTGAAGCAGCTTTTCCAAATCAGTCTAATGATCCTTTAAGAGATTTTAGAAATAGACCAATATTGTGTAAATAAATAAAACATTTGCTGTAAGTCAGCCTCCTAAGACCACATTCATCAAAGGCTGAAGAGTTATGGACACATTTCTCAGGGCAAATAACATCATGGTGAATTGTAACTGACCTCCTTAATTTTTTTTATTTTTTTTTTTGTAGCAGACCTCAGAGACCATTCCCATCTATCAAAAACTAAGCATTTAGAGAGACTAAAATAACATGCTTAATGTACCCCCATCAAATATTGTCCTTAATGTATCTGCTACAAGGAAGCATAAAATTTTTTTATGGTATTAAGCTTTTACCTGCTATAGGAGGGACAAACCTGAAACACTCTACCTCTTAAAAGCAAAAGGAAATGAAAGAGTTTGTAACGATACAGTTTCTTGACACAATTCCTTCTTGAGAGTCTCCTCTAATCCATTACATCAGTCTAAGCTCTGTCCTCTCCTTTAAGATTTTTCTTGATAAAAAGCACTTGTCAGAAGAATAAATCTGAACCACGAACTTATGTTCAAATATATTTAAAGGTTTAATACAAAGCAATACATTCAGATTGTAAATACTCAATACGGAGATTATGTGATATTATATAATCACAATTTATTACATAACTATGCTTTAACTTTGCCTATGCTTTTTGTACAGCCATGTACAACTGGTTTAAGAGAAAACAAAGTCATAGCCATTTTCCAAACTAATTTACTGTGCCTTAGTCTTTTACCACTGTAATCACTTACAGGGTTTTTAATTCGTCTCAAAGAAAGTGGATTCAGACCTGAATTTTCAAAAGAATTCCATCTTATATGTGACGTGAAAATACACTGCTTTTTGAACAGTGGGGATCTATCGCTCCTTCAGAATCAGTAGACTTAGCTACAATCTGGTGCATTTCACAACATGCCTGTAGGAAGTTCTGTTATTGCTGATGACTTTCAAGAACATCAGATGTGTGTAGGAATCGCCCAACACACATGATCCAAGAGCTTCCCTATACAGTTATTTTCGCAACAGCCTGTACTTCAGTACAAATTCCCAATATCCCAACTCTGAGAAGACATCTTCTAAAACAGTTTCTTTTAACCACAGCACTAACAGTAGTTCTTGGAAATGAACCACTCGGTGTTATCTCAGAGTAATCTTATGCATCCAACCCTTTTACCACTTTTGCACTGGATAATTATTCCTGTTGTAAGTTAATTGGCCAATTATGCATAATGACATGGTACCTTAAGAATAAAATATTTAGTCTTGTTTTTGTTGTTGTTGCTGGATAATTTGTTATTAATTTATATGTGTTTCTATAAGTTCATAGCATTCTGTGATATATTTCATAAACATTTATTATTAATAATTTCACAGACAATACCATGACTCACAAGACTAGAAAGAATCTGAAGAAGTTCTGTCTCCCTGCCCCAGGGAAAATGCTTCTCTTCTTCTGCCATTCCCAGCAAATATTCCAGTCAATCCAGACACCGTTCAGTGGCCTTTAATGAGAAAGATTTCCTGCATCTCTGAAGAGTCTGTCTACTACCATTAAAACATTTTTTCTAATTCTAAATCAAAATTTTCTTACTCCATGGCCACAGGAAAGACATTGCACCTTTCTTCTTCACAACAGCCTGTCATGTGCTTGAGACCACTACATACTTCTTGATGTTTTATTTACGTTAAACAATGCAAATTATTCCTCTTAATAAGATTATATATCAGTCATGTCCATTTCTTTTCTCTGGAGTATCTGCTAACTGTCATGCCCTGGCTGAAAGAGGTTGCTTCAGTATGATACGTGTGGTTTGTTTGGTATTTTTAAAGCTCCTAATATTGTTATTATTCATGATAACCAGCTATATAACATATATAGCTATATAATATCTATATAAACTATTTTACTTAATGAAGAGAAGTTACTTATGAAGTCAGCGAGGGCCACAGTTTGTAGTAGGTCAGGCTACAGAGAGCATGAACACTAGACTGAGTATTGAGTATTACTTGTGCTGGGGGTATTGCATTTCACTATGGTTTGATGTTTATATGTACTTGGAGCGAGTATTTTGTAAATCTGATGCCTCCATACTGACAATATATTGCCATGGAATTCAGCTTTTTTATTATTATTATAAGTGAAAATATCTTACTATCTTCCCAATTCTCACACTAAGGCAGACTTCATACTGTTACAAATCGTATAATAGAAAACTATGAACTAGTTGACAACGGCATTAGAGCTGGCCCATAGTTTTTTTACTATCTTTGATGGAAACATAAGAAAGATTTGTACAAAAAGAGGCTTCCAAAACTCAGAGCAGAAGTAATAATGGCTTACATGACTTGAAATGTAACAGGACAACTCAGTCAGTAGTGCAAGGATTCATATTCAGACAACGACTTAACAGATTGCCTCTCATTGTCATGTAATACCAAAACAAAAAGTTTATGACATAACGATTTTAGAGGGAACATACTTCCTGATTTTTCAGAACCTACACAAATTATGAAGCATTAAATTTCTATGTCATTTTATCATATGGAAAATGGTGTAAGAAAGAAAAAGGATCTACCCATAGATGCTGCTATGCCTATTGCATGCTCTTTAAGTCTTAGATGTTGGTGTTGCATCATCTGCTGAAAAAAGGACTTGTTTTTGAATAGACCCGGCAAGGTTTTATATTCCAGTTCCCTTCTCAAAAAATTTGCTAAACTTCCTTGTGAATTTGAGTCAACAGTTTTATAACAGGCATCTGAACCCTGAAAAGCAAATTTGTTTGGATGTACTCAACTTAATAGAGCCTCAAGTGACCCACTAAATTTTGTTCATTAGACTCACTGACATCATTTAAAATACCTGATCCAGATAAATTTTATGTCAAGCACAATTTGTTTTGTACCCATGTGAAAAGTCCAGTCAGCAAAAGTTCAAATAGGGTTTAATAGAACGAGCAAAGTACATTAATGATGACTAGCAATAAAACCTTCAGCAAGTATACTCCTTAGCCTGAGAAACAGATACCAGTAGGAAAACAGATATCCCTCTTTGCAGTGTGCACTGGTACATTCATCCCACAAAACTTTCATGAGATTTCAGAGAGGGTCCTGCCTCACACTAAAACAAAACCCAAAGCCATCTTAGAGCCATTGTTTCAGTTGGTTGTTTTTTCCCCTCAACAGACCAGAAAGAAGGAAACACAGAAAGGCTAGTAGTTGGCACATTCACATAATATGAAAGACACCTACTTAAAAGCCTGTTTTTCTGTTCCTCATATCTGAGGAGCATGATCTTTGTAGACTTGGCTCATGGATTCTCAGCAGTGTAGGCAGAATTTAATTTTTCTTTTCTCAGGATTTTGTTCATGCTTTGGAGAGGGTAAAAATCCAATTTTGCAGAAATGGCAGAGCTGATCCTAAAGGATAATAAAATACCTGGATCAGGGGGATGCTAAGAGAAAGTGAGGGTTAAGAAGGGTCAGGGAGATTTCAAAGTGCTTTCAGTATAAAAGAGGATTTCCCCCTCTTGCACTTCCACCCATCCCACAGGAACATCGTCGTTCTACTTTCTCTGTTGTCTCTGCCAGACTCATGCAGTTTAGTGAGTGACTCTGCAATTCCAGTAACCTTACAAGAAACTTTACCACCCTGCCTTGATGGCCTTACTTACTGTCTCATCCCCATGGGGGCTTTATACACATTTTATGAACATATCAAAAGGCTGAATCCTGTAGATGCATATTTACTAAACTACTAACTATATTTTGGATGTACAACTTTAATCCTGTCTTTTCAGCTCCAGGTTGTGCTGTAACTCTAAAAGACCTAACTGAAGAGGGACAGGGAACGTGCAAAAGTAAACATCTTAATCACTGTAGTGAATTTACTGAGCCTGCTCTTTTCAGGTAATACTAACAATGTCATGGTGATTTGGGAAAGATTTGCGATCACCTCCTGAGCTCACTCATTATACAAAGACAAGGAATGAGATGGTTTCTTCTTTGTCTGCTATCAGTAATAAACAGAGTGAGAAGTGGGGACAGAAGCCAGAGGCAGAGTGGGATTGTTGCTTTCCTGGACACAGACAGGACTCTGTGAAACCCTGCTGCAGATGTGATACCGAAAAGCTGGTTAAAATACACTCTCTAAGACTTAACTTGAAGTTTTAGAAAGCAGGCATTCTTTATTACAGCGCTGGGTGCATGGGGGATCGTTCCACCTATCGTGCACACTCAAGCTTCTTTAGGTTACATCTTAAATGTAAGTATCTCATACATATTCATGAACAGGTAAATCTTTCCCAAGAACAGGCAGTATCTTTCAAGAACTAATTATCATAAAGTTCACTCCTCCTTGCGCAGGTGCAGTCTTATCTGGTGGTCTTCTTCGGGGTCTTCTGGATGAAGGCTGGCAGTCTTCCTCGTTGTCAACTCTTCACCTTTCCCAAATTGTAGCATTTTTCAAACCACAATACCGGTTTCTTCTGGTTAACTTGCTTGTTATCTCCCCTATCTGTCATATATCATGTAGTCTTTGATCTCGGTTTAGTCATTCGGGTGATAAACCATCCTTTATCTTGTAGATTCATGTTCTCAGTTCCTCCCGTCCTTGGGCCTCAGTCTCTGTTTTCATAGCTCAGCAACATTTTAAGTTCATGTTATCTTTTGGCTAAGTACACAGTATAGTCTGCTATAGTTTAACTTTATTGACTAGTTTATCACTAAACTACATTTGTCATTCATTTTCTAAAATACATCCTATATCAGATGGAGTGATGCACTTCACTCATAGACAGAAGCAACAATACATTTATTGATATAAAACAGGGAGTTAACAAAGTTTGATGCTAAATGCAACAGTGCTTTAACAAGATTCGAGATGGCAAAGCAAACTTGGTTATTTACTGCATAGAAGACAGGGTCAGACAGAACTGTCAGGGAGACCCTCCTGTGGAGTCATGAGGTTTCAGAGAGGACTCCCTTGATTTCCAAACTCCTTCTCAGAGAGGAGTCTATGTGTGGCTGGATCCAATCCTAGTCCCAAACTCGGTCAACGGTTTATGTCTAAAGGATTATATAGGCACAATCAATCCTTTATATTACTTAGCTAAGATTTCAAAGTTCAGCATGCTTTTAGTCACTTACTGACGATCTGTTGCAGCAAGGAATCTTTCAGCCTCGAGGAGTATCCCTTGAGCGGCGTCCCTACTCAAGGGGAGATTCTGGCATGCAGCCCGCTGCCGTTCTGGAGAGCTCAAAGGGCTTTTGGGCTGTTCACTATTTATGGAGGTAAGATGATTGACCTATAGTCATATTTGCATATTGACAACAGTACCAGCATTGCTCAAGGTAGCCCTTGGCTATTGTGTTGTTATCTGTCTCCCTGAAACCACATTGAGCCCCGGATGCCACCATCATGACTACATGCACCCATTATGACCACCATGGGTAGTTATCACTTGGGCAGGGTTACAGTAGATAAGGATCAGGTTGGTGCCTGGGGCAGGGGAGGGGACTACACCCACACAAACACAGAGAATGCTCTACCGTTATTTTAGAAAGCTCTCTTATCTCTTGTCCTCTGTCATTGCAGTGAAAGCACTGACAGCTTTAATAATTTTGGGCAAAGCTTATCTTTTCCTACACAGTCCTCTTACCATGTGCTCTCTGAAGAATTATTATGCAAAATTCTAGGAAACTTTTATTAAAACTCTACTAAATCATCGAAGTATTTGTGAAGACCACTTCACCGAACAGTTTGGGCATTGGATTGTTTCCACAGATGCTTAACACTGAAGGATTCTGCCTGATCCAGCGTTTTAATAAAATGCCAGCTTTTAGTGGAAGGTCTGATAGCGCTATACAGAGTTGGGCTGTAGGATGCATTCTTGGCAAGATGCCATAAAACCTGCCTTAATTACTGAGACTGGCCACCCTTCTTTACTCCGTCTCTCCTGAAATTCCATGCTGGACCTGAAAAATACTACCTGGTATGACTGCCAGCAAAACTGACGCATTTCTGTGAAGATTTTCCATTTAGGGAAATATGGATTTCCATGATAAAATTTTCAACCTTCTGTATGGTACACATGTTTGCTTATTTAAATTAATTATTCCAGCACTTAGTATTCAAACATTCCTCTACAATTTACAACTCTACTTATGCAGTGTATATTATAGAAAAAAACTACATAATAAATGCATTTCATCTCAATGCAACAGTAGTGTTTGAGAGAGATAAAGGAAATTGTAGAATCATAGAATCATTTAGGTTGGAAAAGACCTTTAAGATCATCTAAGTCCAACCATTGACCCTACTCTACCAGGTCAGCCACTAAACCATGTCTCTAAGCAAGTATATCTGAGATGCCGACATTCTTATCAAATTGGTCCATAATATTTCCATATCTTACATATGTTTTATCACCAGTGACAAAACTAAAAATTCAAAAAGATACAAGTGAATACCTGTGAATTTTCCATACTAAAAACCACTTCAAAAACTGCATGTAGTTTTTGGGAAAGGCTAAGGCTATCATAAAGACACTTCTAGGGGAAATGTTGCGCTCCTTAGTCCTTGAGATTAGTCTGAATTAAAAAAACGTGGACAAAAGACAGACTTTTTACTCTGATTTTGAAGCCTTCAAATTCTGTAGGCTTCATATGAATAAATGCAAGACACAGCTTAGCTCACTGTTGAGATGTAGAAAAAGTTTGCACATCTTGAGTCATGATGATACATACAATTTTGTCTGCATGGGCACTTTAAAAAGTAATTTTTTTGCTCTCATTCAGATTCATATTTCAAGTCTGGGAAGAAAATTAACTTTTCTGTGAGCCTTCATATTAGTCCTCCAGGGTCTAGCTAGTCTGGAATTCTTCAGCAATTAGGTGTCTAGAGATTAATTAGGAAGAGAAAACACTTCTTCCATAATGAAACAAAAACACAAACACAAAACCCTCATTCTAAAAAAAAAAAAAACAAAACGTAAACACAGTAATGTTTTCTACATAGTCAGCCAGTGAGAATCAGTGGAATCCTTTTCTCTCCATTTGCTACATGTCTACTCATTCGCATGCAGGCATACAACAGACTTGGCTATCTCAGAAATAAGCACTTGTGCATTTGAGCCTCAATATTCCCCTTTTTTCAACCTGCTGTCAAGTTGCAGATGATGAACTAATTGTAAATAGTGACTCTTTTGAGAAGAACAAGCAGTACATAATGTTTGTGTGTTCCATATCAAGACAAGATATTAGTACTGTCTTGGACTTTTTCCCCCGCAGTAGAAATATAAAACAAAATCTAAAAAGAAGGGAAACTATAAGATTGTGAGGTCCAACAGAAATCTGTGTAACTAGGCAACACGAAACAAGAGACACTATTGATAATTGTGGTACTGTACACACTTAAAATACAAAATTGATTCAGATACTTGGACATCTTCAGTTAAATAAATATTTAGAAAACAATTCTCAGCCTCACTATTATCATAATAGCAATTGCAATACACTTTATACAAAAGATGATTTGGTTTAGTATAAGAAACAAAATTTTACATAGACAAAAATAGAGTTGGAAAAATAAGAATGTAATTTCTTGGTTTTACCTCTCCATCTCAAAAAGGATACAGAGCGATTAAAAGGCAAAAATACTTAGGAAAGAGAAATTAAAAAGTGAGGAATTTATTTATTTGGAGGGTAGATGTAGCACATGACAGTACAAATTATACCACAGTAGCCAGAGAAGGTCATCTGTATGTTCTTAACCTTTTCTCTCAAAACAAGAATACAAAGAAAGTAAAAATTAAATGCAACTACCAATTAAAAAAAATATATAATTTTAAGTGTGCTATACAAACCCTGGAGCTTAAGGGATAGTAAGAAGGCTGAACATACAATACCTTTAAAAATTACCATACATTTACACACACATACAGCATTGTGTGTTTAAAGTATCCAAAGATACTCTAGGTTAGATATAAAATTATGAGAAATTTAAACTCTCATGCTTCATGAGCATAAGACTTGTACTAATTGCTGTGGTTAGGAAGCAAGTAGACCCAAGAGACAGTAATCTGACTTAATCAATTACAAAGTTTTATGATCTTTTTCTCCCTGAGGTATCAGAGACACTGGACAAACTGTAAGAGCAGGTAGACCAATAGTCTGCTGTAATGTAAAGCATATATTCCTACAGAAAATGAGTTTGAAATGATTCTGATATTCAACTTGTTCTTATCAACTACTCATTCTTGTTAAAACAAAAACATTTTGCATTGCATTTGTATAGAAAATTATATTTGTGGACATACAGACATCATAAAACCACCACAAATTAAGTAACATCTGCAATCTGGTACAAGTCCACCACAAGCACATCTGAAAGGAATACATAACCCTGGAACTAACTGAAGAACCACAAATCTTTGGGACAATTGGGGCTACTCAAATATTTTGAAATTTTCAAAAATATTGCACATCGTTTTTTTTCTCCCACTTCTCCCAGACCAAACGATTCCTAGGAGTTGATGGCAGATATGTGAATGGTTTCACTTAACTAAAAAAAATACTTGGGGCGAGTTAGTTACTGACCAAAAAAATGCATACTGTTCCAAATCTCCCATCATCTGTGTTAAGTTAGAGCTGCTGCGTCATGAAGACCTGAATAAATCATATATAAACCATGCCTATTTAAACCATAAGGTATAATAATAGGAAGTATGAATTATAAGTAAGAAATATTTTGGTAGTTTCTAAGTTGTCCCTTTTCTCCAGTTCACTTCTCATGAGCTTCTTGTATACGGGTCTTTTTTTCGTACAAAGCTACAGAAAGCAATTTTTTCCAGTCTTATCATAATAACTCTTCACAGCCTTGCTATACCACAGCTGGTACTTCTACTGAAATCTTGGGGTAGAACTCTGGATCTTGAAGTTCATAAGCATTTTGACAAACAATTTAGTGTAGTCAAGATTTCATCTCTTACAGAGGTGACAATTCTCCTGGACTTGGATGAACCTCTGTTTACTCAATCCATAATTTTAATAGTTTTTATTTCTCCAAAGTCCTCCAATGTTCAGCTAACGTTATCAGAATTATTTCACTTCTACTGCATACATCCTTTATTAGACAAGAGCTACGAAGATATCCTTAGAGAGGCCATCCTAAATAAGACTCAAAGGGAACTGAAATGCATGATATTTATTATTATTTAGCAAACAAAGCATATAGCAAGAAAGTGAAACTTAAGCCTTGAAAATAAGGAAACTGTCTTTTAAATCTACTCCACCGAATAATTCTTTTCTGAAAGAACAAAACAAATATTCTGATCTAACCAAAATTTACACCACCTAATGAAATGAATCCCCGCGTAACTGACACACATAAATGTCTGCCTACATTTAAACCTTCATTAGAGAACATAAGGATAGCTGTGAGAAAATGACTGCATGTGCATTGAGATGCACTGCTTTGCTTTCAGTTTAGTTCCATAGGCATCACCCCTCCCAGAGGACTTGGAGCAGTCTGTCTGAGCCCCTGACTCACTCTCCCAATAAGATCGTTTAAAATTCACCATACCATGTGCAAAAACAAGTTAATGAGGTCTCATAATTGCCTCCCAACAATATATGCTCAAGCAGATTACATTCATTAGCAATCATACCTATAGCCTCATAAATCTACTGTAAGAGAGTATGACATTTCTTTCCTTGAGTAGTGTCTATTCTAAGGCCATTTGATGACGTTCCTTTACTGTCGGAAGTCCACACTGATGGACATGACTATTCTTGAGACCTCCCCTAGCATGGATGCTTTCACACCCATTGCTCCGCAGCAGATTCCTACCAGGGAGTAAAGAAAGCTTCTCAACAGCACAAATCAGGGTTGTCACTGGAAATGCCAAAGACTGAAACACCTGCATTGCAATACTTAGTGCTGTGACAAGTGTTGTACCCACAGGAAAACACAAAGGCACATTTCAGCAAATTTTCACGTCTTTGAGCCAATGAACCAAGCTGTAGCCAGCAAGCGTTTCATAAGGAAATGAAAAAAATTCTTTCCATGCCTTTCCATGTATTACTTTCTCAGAAACTGTTCTGATGCAGAAATTTTCCGTTACAGGGCTTACCATCAAGTAACACTTTATACCCAAGTTACAAAATCACAAGGAAGAGAAATAAAAATTAAAATACTAATAAATCTTCAACTATAACGACATGAAAGTGAGTATAATTACTTCCGCCACTCACAATACATTTTTAATATACTTCTGTAGGGTAAGGTCCATCAATTATTATTCAGACTAAGAGAAACAAACCAAATTATCTTTTCTAATCTAACATTATATAAAACTGCAATGAATTTGAGAGTTATGTACTCATTCAGAACATCATCTGACTTGACATCATTTTACTTCTAGTACTGAATTCTCACCTCTACTGCTACAATACCAGACCTGAGCACTGAACAAAAACAGAGAAACTAAGATAAGAATTTAATGGTATAGTATTTTAAACATTTAAGAGTAATTTGTGTAAGTACTATTCATTTTAATAGCACAATTTATATATGCTCACCAGGAATAGAGACTTTCTTGTGACAAATGCTTCTATTAGAATTCAGTAATGAATTAATTTTTAATAAGGCAATGATTTTGTTAGCATTAAAGGTGATTTCCCTTTCTTTTTACATTAAAAAAACTAGCCAAATTTCTGCAAGTGATTAACCTCTAGTAGTTAGATATAAAGAATTATTATTCTTCTTACTTTCTAAAGCTTGTATCTGCAGCATGGGTGACATAAAAAGAAGAAAATGTATCACTTAATGGTACAAAGAGGGTTCAACTCACTGAGAATGAGTTACCTTAGAGATTTACTTCAGCTGAGGAACAAATCTTAGTTTTTGTATTAAGTTCAAAATATAGTTGCTTTTTAAAGCATTTTCATAAGCATACTTATATTAATAAGTATATACATAAATACAAATATTTCGTAAGTATACTTATAAGCATTTCATATTTTAAAAAATATTTTAATAATTTACATTCTAAATGTTTCTTAAATATATTGACATATGTATGATAATATATTTAAGTACTGTATCAATTAAATATTTATATTTTTGCTTTTTTATACCTCTAAAAATTTCCTGTACATTAATTTTACTTATTATCCAAATTATTGAGTTCATAATGTTACATGACAATAAGAAGATAACTTTTACCTCAATTTTGTAGTCTACCTTTTCTAAATAGAAATAATAATTTTTAAAAAAACCACACATCCATAAATTAATGAAAATCTTTATTAATTAATGAATCTTGCTGGGAATAGAAAGGAAAGTCTCTCTCTACAAAAAGCATTCTTCTAGGTATGAGGAAAATTAAATTATTTTAGCATGTGGCAATAACCAGAAGAATCTTCCTGCAAATATGTGGGGAAGCATGCGACGACTTTGCTGAATTTTAAGAATATGTGTAGCAAGGAAAACATTTCTTATACATTTCAAAAACATTTACTCCAAATGTAGAAATTAATTCATGAACATTTGTTGTTCATAAGTTGATAAAAGTACATTCAAATAGCGTAGTATAAAATAAACAATCCAGAAAGAAAAATATTTTAGAAACACGTGCTAATTTTTATTTCCTATTATTTGAGAAAAAGGCAGGGATGTAGGGAGGGAGAATAGCTTAAAGCATTTTCATGACACCTTCATTTAGAACACAGTAAAACATCACTGATATATAAATAGCCTGACATGTAAATAGCTAAATAACTCAAGAACAATTTAAACATATTATTAAATAACTTTTAAAAATACATGCATATACACATACACACATATATGTATATATGTGAGCACTTTTTAAAAGTCATACAGGCTTGTGGTTGGGTTTTTTTTTTCCTACCAGCCTCTCAACTTGTTACTTAGACATCAAGAAAAGTACGCTTTGATTTATAAATACATCATTAACATGTACATAATAAATTAACCTGAGGTTATTTGTTTGGATTTCAGAGCTCACATTTTCAAAATTTATTTCATACAAAAAAAAACCTTTATAAGTATGAATTGTACACAGCAACCTTATTTGTGACAGAAAACAATAAACAGTATGAATGTTAAACTAATGCATAGCACTTGCTGAATCCTAACTTGTTTAACTGTCATGTTTCACTTGATGGCACTAGAGCAAGGACAGATTAAAGCAGCTCAGGATCTGGCCTGGTAAGTGTAAGTAAAACCCTGCCCTTATAAAGAGCATTAAGAAAATGCTTACAGTTCCCACCACAGTGCTTGTGGATCTAAAACTGCAGTCTGATCTGTCAGTCTGTTCCCTAATTCCTTTTTTTGTTTTTGTTCTGTTTTGTTTTTATATATTCATAGTGAAAAGTCTCTTATTTTTGTCTCTTCTTTCTTTGAATAATAAATGAGATATTTGCAAATTACCAGGGAAGAGGCACTCCTGTTTACCACTGTCGTGTTCGATACCCTGTTGCATCTTCCACTTAAGTGTTTTGCACCATGTTTCAAATTGACAAAAATTAAATGCAGCAGTGAGAAATCACAAAGCAAGAATGAATATTTGAATGAAGTGATAAATACTGGAGAAATAGAAACATGGACAGAAAGCAGCACATTTAAATGTACGTCAGGCTTTTCATCTCTGCTATACAGTATAAATGACACAGAAGTATGTGGCTGCACTACTTGAGAAGACACACACCAAAATATTTTGATGTATTCAATAAGGTGTTGAACAAGACTAAAATACTAAAGAAACAGATGAGCTGAAAGGAGGAAATATGTCAGCATGGCTGGAGAGATGAACTGAGATATGTAAGAAAGGGATGACCCCTTGCTTCTCTTTTTTCTGTGAAGAAGCGACAGAACAAGTATACATGTGAGATAATATAAGAAATTTAATTTCGCAAACCAAATCTGTTGTCTCAAGTTGGACAGATACACCCTGTCCTACTATCAACAAAAACATAACAATGCTGGAGAAAAATTAATTTTCTTCTAAAGGACAAACCTGTGTATCTATCGGACCAGATATATGTATCTGCACATTCACAAAAAAAATCCTGCATAACTCCAATTGACTATTTAGTTTCTAAATACTCATTTATATATCTATTGAAGCTATCATCTTCCAGAAGCTTAAACACTAGCATAATTTTTATGTCAGATCCTGTTTTCCTCTCAAAGCACTAGTTTCTATAAATACATATATATGTATAAAAGGAAATGTCACA
Organism: Burhinus oedicnemus; assembly: GCA_008921705.1. Taxonomy (NCBI): domain Eukaryota; kingdom Metazoa; phylum Chordata; class Aves; order Charadriiformes; family Burhinidae; genus Burhinus; species Burhinus oedicnemus. The sequence continues at coordinate 2,630,132 of VFFE01007789.1, read as the reverse complement.
GATGCTTCACTAAAATAGCAAATGATTTACTTGATGTGCTGAAAAGCTCAAAACGTCACTACTATTCTTTTAGTAATATGAAATATCATACGGTGAGTTTTAGCTGTATTTTGTCTTTTTTTTTAAAACATGTTAATGCCTTTCAGATGCCTTTAAGGATGTACATTATTATTTCTTTTAAAGGCTGCCTCCTTTGATTTTAAAGTGCTGTGAAAGAACTACAGTTTGGATTTTCAAGAAATAGCACTGTTTCTTAACAATTTGCAGAAAAATGTTTATCCCAACACAAAAAGCACACAACTAGAACTCTTCTGTTTTCTGCCAGCAGAAGAGCTATACGAGTATTTTTTTCTTCTAAGAAAGCAAGAGAAGCTGGACGAGAAAACTAGCAAAACAAAAGAAGAAAATAACAGCCACTGTGAAATATAAAATCTCTGCTCTGTTGACCTCAATGCAGCCCAAATTGACTTCAATGTGGTCAGAGTTTCACAGTCATCTGGTGAGGCTGAACTCTAAGTGCTTGATGTCAGGAGTCATCACAGTCAGGGAGCTGAATTCCTTGGTACTGCAAGTTGTGTGTCACTTGCCTTCCCCCTCTGTTTATATCTAACAAGCATCCACTCTTGTTTCTCTTGGACTATTTTAATCCAAGGTCATCTTTCGCCAGTGTCTTTTCATCTGACAAGTCTATAACTTTCTAATCAAGGCTCCCATCTCTTCCAGACCTCCTTTTCCAGTCAGCATTGCCTGTCTTGTAAAGCAACGATATGCTCTTTGTTCCCAATCAGCTTCTCTCTTCCCTGATTTCCTTAGGTGTCTGACCTTAGTGTAACCATCCATCTGTGCTAAATCTCCACCCTTGCACCACTACTGCTCACCTGCTAAATTAATCCTGCCATCCTATATCCATGCTATTTGAATTTAATAATGTGAAACATTTTTAAGTCCCATTTGCATTAATCTAAATGGTTTTAAATTGCTTGGCTAAATCACAGCAGAGATTAGATAAATAGAGCTTTGAAGATGGTGTAAAAGCTGAAGGGGAAGAAAAAAAAATCTTTCTGAGATGAAGCAAGTGTATGATAGTCATTTCTACAATCTTCAGGAAATTGATTTGGGGGTAAACGTGAAAACACTGAAAATACCAGTTTAGTGCAGAGTAACAATAAAAAAAGGCAAACAAGGCACTAGTTCATGTCAGAATAGGGAAAGAATGACTAGTTTAATGTATCAATATTATGCAAGGCACCCTTTATATACCTGAAACATTTAGGAAAATATTATACAATGTGTTGTAAAAAGATACTGACTTACAGGACCAGAGAACTGGAGAATTATTGAAATATCCAAGATATTTTGTAAAGAAAAGAGTTATTCTGATTGGAGGTGTATTTGGAAGGAGAGGAGCCAATTCGAGTTAGGTTCAGGAAATACTGCAAGGTATATTCGACTGAATTTTAAAAGCATTTTCTGCTTTCCATGTGAGTTTCCTGTCAGTAATATTTTATGAGTAACTTCTCAATCAGTGTGAATTGCTGAACTGGTGAAATGAATCCTAGTTTTGAAAACACACGCTTTATCCATAAGTAGAACAAATAAAGTCATTATGACTAACTCCATGCCCCAAAATATGTATGCATATGCAAACAGAAGTACAGGAAAACAGATCAAATATTTACAATTGTCCACCCACTCTGATACTTGCACCACCCAGAGTAAGATAAGCATCAATCTAAAGTAAATATACCAATGCTTCCTGAGACAAGTATGTGGAAAACGTAACACAATCTACATAATAACACATTTGTTCCTAGATTCTCAGCATAAAAGAGTGGATTTTGTACATAATACTGTATTTAACCAAGACAGAGGTAACAGCTCTTATCCACACACAAACAACTAGATGCTGTGATCTCCTCTTCTCTATCCTACTTTCTCAGTATGTTAGAGTTAAGATGTGGGAAAAAGTAACATGAAATCAGTACAGCACTTGTGAAAAGTGTCATAAAAATTCTTACTAGAAGACTGCGTCACATACAATAAATATAAAACTTCAATGTTGTTAGACAAAATGTGACGGTGTGCTTCCCCCTCTCCAGGGACCATCTGATCTTTATCTCGCATAATCCTGCCCAAGCAATAACCACCCATGGTGGTCATAATGGGTGCATGTAGTCATGATGGTGGCATCTGGGGCTCAATGTGGTTTCAGGGAGACAGATAACAACATGATCGCCAAGGGCTACCTTGAGCAATGCTGGTACCATTGTCAATATGCAAATATGACTATAGGTCAATCATCTTACCTCCATAAATAGTGAACGGCCCAAGAGCCCTTTGAGCTCTCCTGAATGGCAGCAGGCTGCATGCCAGGATCTCTCCTTGAGTAGGGACGCTCCTCAAGGCTGAGAGATACCTTGCCGCAACAGATCATCGGTAAGTGACTAAAAGCATGCTGAACTTTGAAATCTTAGCTAAGTAATATAAAGGATTGATTGTGCATATATAATCCTTTAGACATAAACCGTTGACCGAGTTTGGGACTAGGATTGGATCCAGTTGCACCTAGACTCCTCTCTGAGAAGTTTGGAAAGCAAGGGGGTCCTTTCTGAAGCCTTGACTCCACAGGAGGGTCTCCCTGACAGTTCTGTCTGACCCTGTCTTCTATGCAGTAAATAACCAAGTGTGCTTTGCCATCTCGAATCTTGTTAAAGCACTGTTGCATTTAGCATCAAACTTTGTTAACTCCCTGTTTTATATCAATAAATGTATTATCGCTTCTCTCTGAGTGAAGTGCATTGCTCCCTCCATGACACAAAAAAATCCAGCATTTTTCAAAACAATTTTGCAGCCTTCCCATCTATATTTTTAGCTCAATTCTTTTACCACAGTAATGACACATTTGGGTGTGCGTTGATAACAAGTTAAGCATGGATGGGAGCCCATCAAAGGGTAAAGGAGGTCTATGAGATACATGCAGTATTATACAGTGACTATAGGCAGATGGTTACAAAAGAAGTGTACTGAATATGCAATGACAATAATTGTTACAGCTTGAGTACATTTTCAGTAAATTGATAAAATGCAATTAAAAACATATAGTAAGATATAATAATAAATGGAATAATACATAATGTAACACAAAAGAATTTATTATGTATTTATAGAGGGGAGCCATTGCCAAATTTCTTTGACCTACAGCTGCATACACCGTGCGCTGTTTGTTCCTGACAACGCACGTTGCTTGTCATCTTCACTGATTAAATCGAAATTATAATGACAAATCTTGAATCCAATCCTTACCTAAAGGTGACAGATAATCAATATATTTGCATTCCCTCACAAGCATGGATGAGGAGGAGTATGATACTCTGAACTTATGCAAGAACAAATAATCTTAGCTATAAATATAAGAACTATGCATCACTCCTACTTATTTTCCCTATCAACTGCCTGCCAGCATTTTTTCAAACTGGACCCAGGACAGTGGACACGGTGCACTGCATAGATTGCAGGAACAGCGTGAACAGATCTCAGGCTATAAGTTATTGCCATAGTCCCGTATGGCACATAATCCTACTGCAAGGCCAAACAATAAACAACTAGATTTCACATTGCTCCTTTATGAGTCAACAGAATTAGCAAGTTTGAAACAAGAAGCTCCTAGAAGATATGAAGAAAAGCTAACTCAGCAGAAGTAAGCTGTAATATAGCTCTCTACTTACAGACTGTTACCGAATTCTGAGTTCATCTTTGCTTCAAAATTGCCACTAAAGCTGAAATAACCAAAAAGAGACCTTTCTAGTACCACTGAAAACAGCAACATGAATCATAAAGCTTGCACAAAAAAATCCACTACCCCACACTCAATATGACTAATAGAGCTAATGCATATTCTGCCTATAACAAGGGACAAAAAATTTGAACTTGAGGAAATAGCGAAGGTTAGACTTCTATGCTCCAAAAATCCTTGAAACGAACATTCTTCAAAGCATCAGCAAGGAAGACAAGATCTATGAATTCAAAGCTGGATAAGCATTATCTGTAGCTCATCGTTAGCACTACTAGGAAGATTCCTGTAAGTGCAAGAAGCATTCACTGTGCCGTTATTCAGCCATGGCACATACATCTCCCAGTAAGCCATATGGAAGAGACAATGGAGCATGATGACCTGTAAAGCTGAAATAGATTATGAGGCTTGCTGTTTATATGCCCTGCACTTTTTAAAAAATATGTATTCCCACTTTTAAAACAGACTTTCCACCCAATAATAACTGTCACTGAGACAGAAAACAAAACAAAACTTTTTTAAAAATTATATACTTCTACCCAACTTTTAATTCACAAAGTTGCATTAAAAATACAAGATACACATGAAAACCAAATGGAAATGGACACATCTGATTACACCAGAAACTCCTTCCCTCACTCAATCTTGAACATCATAATTAAGCACCATTATAGTGATTCGGGACTGAAAGCCATACTTTCAAGTCATTCTTCATCCTGAATTGACAACAAAATTTTCTACCCCTCAAGACTGTAGATAAGAGATATAAAAATTGAGCACAGAACACCTCTCACAGATATTAGCTTGATAGTAACAAATGTTGCCTCTTTATGTGTCCCAGCATCACCTGCAGTTGCTGACACTACCACTTGGCCATTTTTATTTCCACAGTCAACGGTGTAGGTGTATCCTGTTCATCTTTGGAAAGTGGAATTCACCATCCCATTTCCCAACTGTAAACTAAAAGACCAGGCTTTCTGTCCTTTCATCTGCTTCAACTTCATAGGGAAATATTCATAATGCTTCAAAATGATACCTTACTAAATAGATGTCAAAACAGATGCATTCCATTACAATGGTGAGGAAGAATATTGTTTGTTGTTTTCTGTCACTTGGGTGACATTTCTAACCTCAGTGAAGGTCGCTGGAAGAAGCCAAATAATTGGATAAAACTTGCAAATTTAGAGTGCAAGGAGAAGCAACAACATACTTAAATTAGCTTTCCCACTATATGAACTTTTCAGCCATCACCAACTATCACAGGATTAGATCAAATCATAAGATGCAGATTTGATCAATTTCTAAAAACAGATTTCACTTTCTAGCAGAAAACCGTTTTTAGTTTGTCTTCCTAAGAAGGGGATCATCAACATATCTGTCCCCAGAATGCTGTAAAGGGTCTGTAACTTTTTTGTTTTCAATTTAAAATGTTCTTAACCCATCAATCTGAAACAACATCCTGAAACTGCAACTGGCACAGAAGTGCGATGGGAATCTGAATAATAAATTTGAGAAGGAACTCATTCAAGTCACTCCAGGTCTAAAATCAAATGTTGCCCAACAATTCTGGTGGCTGTCAGTGCCTGTCTGTGACTGCGTGAGCATTGTTCATTAAGGTAGAAGGCTAGTTTTAAGCATTTTAACAGAAGTCTTTCCTTAATACTAGTTGTTAATTGTTAACTTCACTTGGGAAAAGATAATGTCTGAAACTGCATCTATTAAAGGGTGTGTCAGTAACCAGCTGGAATGATTGAGGGATAACCAAACACACACAGAGATCCTCCAAAACCATGACATTGGTATATTATCTATTTGGGAATCTTACACTTTAATACAGTCTCCCTGTAACATTTAAAATGTTCACAAGCTTGAATAAATAATCTGTTGTCAAAAACATGGAACAAGAACTAGAAAGTTAACAATTTGGCATGAGAAACATGGGCCATTGCTATGACTGAAGCAACCATGTATTCTTCTTTATTTCTTAACTCCTTTTTGAGAACTTAATTATCTTGAAAAATATCTAATGAAATAATTCAATATATTTTCTTTATGCAGTATGTACATTTACAGGCTCTTACTTCCAAAGAGTGCATTAGATATAGCTACATTTCTCAAATAATTAATCTTCATTTTTATGAGTCAGAAAGCGGTAGCTCAGTTCAGGTTTAAATGACAATTACTTTCCGAAGACTGTTGCTCCTTTTAAATTATTTATACAGATTGCAGAAATTTCTATTAAACAGTTTGATATTTCTATGTAAATAATCTAAACATGAAATGGTATCTTGATTTTTGCCTGACACATTTCTGTGACCAGATATAACAAAGAATAACTATTACAAAAAGAAGTGCTATACCTGTCATCTAATTCTACGTCATAAACAGATAGCATGATGTGAAACTCTGCTAAACTGCTGATGACAATGACGAAGTTCAAGATAATAAAGTTACTCTTACTGGATAGAAAATTACATTCCAAAACTACATTTTTCAAAAGATAAAAGACTGGCAAAACTCAAGATCTTGCATTACATGCGATATTAGCAAAAAACACCCAAACAAACTGTTTTTTTTTCTCAGACCCTTATATAGGCTTCTAAAATTTGGAACACAAATGATGCAGAGTATTATTTTTTAAAAGACGACAAGGGAAAGAGCTCCTCTTGCTTCCTTTCTGAATATAACCAGAAAAGGGAACTGATAGCTTTGGCTTTCTTTTGAGCTGGCAGCTTCCACATATGCAGTGATTCTGCCTTGACTGTGAATAGATGCTACAATTTTTTCCTCTCAGCAAGTAACTAGTCAACCACCTTCTTGGATGTCACTGAAATATCCCTTAATTAAGTTAATTTAAAAGTTGCATAACTGACATGAGCTATTAATATGACTGTACTTGTAGAAACTGCATATGCTAATTAATTATTAGAAACTTGAAGATGTGATGGACTGTGCCCTCATGCCATAAGAAGATACAAGATGTGTCGGTGCTTCTTTGTTTATGTACCTTTTGAAAGGTCTGCACAAATATGAGTTTGGACAAATACGGACTGATACAGTCTGCTGTTAAGACTGTAGAATTTCAAGGAAGATTGCACAATCACTTCCAAAATAAGCTTGCAGTTTATTGCCTAGATTTCTTTAGAACCCTTCGGATTTGCTTGCTTATTTATCTTGGTGACTGGGTCACAAATCTCCCCAGACAGAAGAGGAAGTGAAAACTATTTTCAGAAGAAATGAATGGCAAAGCCAATAAGGATTTCTGAAACTAAAATCCATCCTAAAAACTTGCTTTTTTTCCAAGAACCATGCTGTCTTACCCATATTTCTGCCTGCTGACCTTTGGCTGTAATGTCAGACTTTTAAAAAGGGCTGAGTATTTCACTTAAACACTCTTACCAGAATCCTGTGAATTAAAATTCTACCTTTGTGGATTTTTAGACTAAAAATCCCTTCTTTTTCCACCAGACACTATCCTGAATTATCTTTTGTTGTCTGTCTCAAAATCCTCATGCCACACCACCACCATGATGGGTTACAAATAGATGAGTTTGTGGTGAATCTCCTAACAAGTCATTGCTTCCTCGGTTTCACTGAAAAGTAGTTGTTATCATGCTATAAAACTTTGCCCTTGCAAAACAGAAATGATTATTATTCCATCTGAGAATTTCAGAGATACATCTTAAGTGCTTTTTTCTCTCTCTCTTTCTCAGTAACCTTTAAAAAGTAGCAAAGCCTTTAGTTTTAGAGAGTTTTCTTATAAAAGTGGAGCATTAGAAGAGTTACAAAGCACATCAAGGCATTCATAGAGATCAAGAAAAAGGGCATCTTTAACAGGGAGAATCGCAAGTACACATTTCTAACTGAAGAGCCCTAAATTCATCTTGTATTCAGATTGATAGCTTCTTACCAGATTGCAATTATTTGGACTGTATAAAAATCCATCTGAACTAATCCAAGTCCTTCCACTGCCATTCCCTTTCATTTCTTTCCCTTTTTTTTTCTTCTTCACCCAGTACTTCACGCAGAAGTACTGAAAAACAAAATAAAAAATAGACTATATTAAAAAAAAATAATCTCATGGAACAGGAAGTACTGGAGATTACATGACAAAATCCAAATGTCGTAAAATTCTCAGTCTAGTTTCCAGAGCAGAAAGTGATCTCTTTCCTTCAAGCCTGCCTCCTGCACTAAAACTTTATTCTCCTTGTTAGTCAGTGCACCATATTAGGGTCAGCTTTCTGTTTTTCACGTAGTAGAGTAATATTGCCTTCAATCTCCAGACAAATATTCTTGATCACTTAAATCCTAGAGGTATTTATAGGTATTTGAGGTTTGTAGGTAGAACTCAAAGCCTCCTTGGAACAGTATTCTTACACATTGAGTTAAAAGCTACCATTTCATGCTTGGAGCCAGGTATATTGCTCTCTGTTCAAAAGTGGTTTTAACCCCTTGACGATGAGTTAGCTAGAAAGATCTTTACAGCCAGAATTGGTAATATGGCCCATATTGCAACCAAATGCACCACAAGTGAAACTCTGCAGTGGAGCTTGCCATGGTACCTTCACTCATTTACCCATCATTAGGCTCAGAGAACCTTGTTAGACTATGGTTTTCACATATATATGTATGAAAATTTTTGATTTAAATAAGTAATATGAAAAGCAATGTCCTTTCCTACACCAGAGTGCAGTCTAAGATCACTGATATTCTCTCAAACTTTTGACTACCAGTATTAGGAGAAAGATTAGCTTGGTCCAGGCTTTCATTATAAAAAAAGATGGATTTGGTCTCTGTCTATAAGGCAATGGGAGCAAGATCAGCACATAAATAGAAAGAGATACAGACTTTGATATTTTATTTAATGTACATACAGTAAGAAGTGATTTCCAAATGACAAGCCTCATGGCCCCTTGAAGTATTTGTGGCACTAATTGCATCCAAAAATACTGGCACACAGGAACTATTAGTTCAAGGTTGGGAACCGTGGAATAAGTGGCATGGAGGTGGCAGAGAAGGAAGAAAGAAGGGTGGCAGATTGACCTGCTGCAACATTTTCTTCTGTGGAATTTTCCCCTTCAGAGATAAGAGGCAAGACATAAAAGAATACACACAGATAAAACACTAGTGCAAGTCTGATATCCTGCAGGCCTACAAAACTAGAGATAAGGACAGTAAACCCCTGCAGACTTCGGAAACTTTACAGATGATACAGACTGGCTTCAGTCACATACAGCTTCCTTTAACACTATGTAAGTTTGTATCACTGAAACAAGGTAACTATCTTTACATATCATTAGTCCCCTCCAAAACAAAAAGATTTCTTTAATAATAATTAAAATAGCTTATTTTAACATACAGTACAGAATATAGTCCCAAACTCTTCTACTACAAAATATTAGGTCCTAGGTATAAACGTTTTGGATGAAAGATAGTGTAATTTAATGAAGAATGATCAGAAGGTCAAAATACCCCCTTCTCTGCCATTTGATCTAAAAAAGAGTGCATTAAGATTCCTTTATACTGTTAGGTGCAAGTTCTCTCTCAGAACAGATCCTATAGAAAATAAATCACAGTAGTTTTCTTAAACTCTCCATCACTTGAAAACCAAAATCACCTTTATATTCTCTGAAAAGCTTAAATATTCCATTTGCCTGAAAGCAATGTGTACCCTCGTGTCTTTTTTATACACAGTAATTTTATTAAGGGGACTTTATTTTCAAAGGAAATTGAACAAAGTAATTTAAAGGCTTTCAGAGGAATAATGAGAAGTAGTGAATTTTGGTGGATGAAGGAGTTATTTCCTATTTATTTTTCTATTACACGTTCAAATCAGAAATATGCCTATAAACGATCAAGGAGGAAAGAACCATATAATCTCCAGGATAAAATGATAAAAATAACTGGAACACAGAACAACAGATCTGCTAATAAGTATTTTGATAAGACTATCAAAGTAGAGTCGAAACTGCATGATTAAAGAAAAACTGTATTTAAGAAATGAGGAAAAACACTGGTACATTTGAAACAAAAATAATGACTATGTAGAATACGTTTAAAGGTGGGATACATAAATAAACATTTTTAAAAAAAAAAAACAAAAACATGAGAAATAGATTACCTCAAAGAAGCCTACCACAGAGAACACATTTGAGGTAAAAAGCAAAAACTGAAAAAAAACCCAGAATTTTCCTTAGCAGTGCTGTTTGCAATTGTAAATTAAGCAGAAGTGACTTACAACTGGAATGATATCCGTGCTTCCCTTAGAGAATTTGAAAAATGCAAGAATTTAGGTGCAAAAAAACCAAGTTAATGGAACAAAATACTAGTTTGTGAATGTAATGAAGTAATAAATCAGGAGAATTGTGGAAATCATGAAAAACATCACTAATAGTATTCAAAAATGAATCGCACATCCCTTTAGCATTAAAGTGGGGGAAAAGAAAACCAAACAATTCAATTTCAGAAGAAATCAAACAAACCTAAGCTAAAAGAAAAATCTGCATTTGGCACCCAAGAGAAAGAATCAAACAAGAATACATATTCTAGATTTTCAAGGGAAAAAAATAAGAGATAGGGAAAAAAGAAACATTAGTTACAGCCAAAGAAGCTAAAGAGACTAAAAAGATTTTTTTTTTTTTTTAGGTGTTAACAGAAAAGCAGAATTGGAAAACTAACAAATTGTTCCTAAGGGCCAGACTCATTGACTTCAGAAGTATTGCACGTGGACCAGAAAAGATGGCACTGGCAGATTAACGCCCTCAGAAAAATACATAAAAAACGTGCAAATGAGGAGTCAAAGATCAGTAACGTTGATCTGTTTTATGGAATCTGTTTTTAGATATAAGTAGGCAGAAAAATGATTTAATGCATTAAGCAAGAGAAGTTATTATCTAAACCAACAGCAATAACAACAACAGCAAAACCTCCCATACTGCATGTGTTTGTTATAGCAGTTGCTAAGGGAATACTTAGAAAGACTTTAAAAGTGGTCTCAGGATAATCTTATTTCTGAAGCAAATAACTAGGTGCTTCCATGAAATCAGATACTTAGTACTACTTCAATCTTAGAATTTCAGAAGATAGCACAAACAAGAAGTCATTGAAAATCATAAAAAATATGTATAAAAAGCATTTCAAGCAACAGTGAAAAAGATAAAAATGCAAATGAAACTATGAAAAAGAATTAATGGATAATTAACCTTTGGACCCTCATTCAAATCTCATTTAAATCAACAGGAGTATTTGTGCTGCTCTCAGTGGACTTCATATGCATCCCAAAATGGAATTTCCTAACCCATAACCAAAGGAAAAAAATAATAAGAAAGAAATATTTAATGGGAGGAAAGAGTATAGAAGAAAAGAATAATGCTGATATGTTTAACAGTAATAACAAGCAGAGTTAATCGGCTTGACAAGAACTATAGATGGCAACGAATTTTCATAGATGCAGTTTGAGATTTATATACAGAAACAAAACTTGTGACAATTGTGTTTCTCATAGAAAAACCTGAATTTTTTAAATTCATAGTTTATTAATTATTTAAAGAAACAAGAACTTCTTTCATCTTCAGCTGAAAGTAATCTTGAATTTTTATATGGACAGTGAAAGAAATATTTAGATGAGAAAATAGAGGTTTAAACCTATGGAACTCATCGAAAAACCATTGAAACCTTCTTATAAAGTCTCTGTCAGACTTCAGCATGTTTTCAATGACTTCTAAATTAGATTGTAGGAAACTTCCCCCCGAGTAGACCAGGGCACCATTTCAAGTTTCAGTAGATATGAGTGTTCAGCTGGCTTTCCAAAATTGTCCATCAGGGTGGAAGGAACTGTGAAGGTTGCATGTGATTTCAGGTTCTGCTTAAGGAAGGGGAAAGAAACACCTGAAGTAAATTTTTTAATTTTTGTTTCCCAGTGTAACAGCATATTATCTCTTTGTTTCTATACGCAATTACTCCAGAAAGTCTTGCTAAGCTATTGTAAACACTGCAACTTTCAGTGCTTAATTGTTCTATGCAGAGAATTAGTGGAGAAATAACCGTGCTGCTAGAGGTTGAAATACAAGTAAACTCTGAGACACCATGCAGATATGGCCACATAACTATGCTCAGTGCAGACTATAGCAATTGTCTTCTAAAAGGCCAGGGGGAGGAGAAAGAATAAACACCAGCTTCTCGGTACATAAATTAATTTTTTTTGATAAATCATTTATTATTGTTGACCATTTACAGCTTGAGCCTGTTTAGAGTTTCAACACAAGTCATATGTTTATTTATAGCAAGTTAATTAGTATAGCTCATTAACCAGGTGTTTCATTTCAGTATTATTTCCATAGAACAAATACAAATTTCATAAGAAAAAGGCATGTAAAGAAGGACACTTAATATTCCATTCTGTTTTTTCATTTTCCTTTCTCTCTGTGCTACAGTGACCAGAGAATGTAATCAATGGTAGAGCATGGTCAGGTAATTGCAATCAGTTCAGAGTGCGTTAGGAAGTTACTGCTCTTGACAGCTGATTGTGTGCAGGCCTGTCATCCATTGCAAAGCAAAATCAAATGATTTAGCATACGTTTCTTGCAAGGACGGACAGATGAGTCCACTCTCTGTAGGCACAAGCTAAAGATTCAAAATATTTCCTCTGTTTTCCAGTCCTTGAGCAAAATATGTTCCATATGAACACACAAACACATCATTAAAAAGCAGGCTAAAATATTATTAGAACTAAAAATGTAAGCCTATAATCATTATTTATTCCCATGAAAGTTAGGGCAGTCATGAAGTCCAAACGGCTTAACTAAGCCATGTAGAACAAGTACTGTATTTCTGCCAAGAATATCAGCACCTCTGACTGTCTAACCTCTCTGCTGGCAAAAATGATAGTTGTAGAAGAATTAAAGACTTGCCTGCTAAGCAATGACTTTCCATTAGTGTAACTGAAGAGTTTCCTTAGCTTTTTTCCTTCCCCAGAAGCATCTACTTCAGCTTAATAATACAGTAGAACAGTTACAGAAACCACCATCAGAATTACCTGGTTATCAAGCATTTGGTTAGTCACCCTCCTCTGAACAGTCCTTCTAAGGAAGCCATGTTGCAGTTGCAAAACTCTTGCTTGATTACATACTGCATTTGATCTGAGAAATTAAACATTGAGTTACACACTGAATCGGCTCTTTAAACAATGCTTTAAGAGGATGGCCCAATAGAGAGAGAAGAAGTAAGGCATAAAGAGATACATCAATATTGAAAGAAGAGAGAAGTATTACATTAATTGAAGAGCATTTGTTCAGGAAGTAATCAGTTGTCTTTTTTCCCCCCACTTATGCTGCTGGAAACAAAACCTCTCTAAAAAAAGATGTAGGCTGATGTGTCTCCAGTGTCAGGGAAGCCCAGGCTGAAAGGCACACAGCAGGGTCTGCCGCAGGAATTCCAGACCTCCACCCAAACCTGGCTCAGACCTGTTGCGGGATAAATAGCAAACCTCTCTTCCCTTTCCTACATTCACTTCTGAGTAGAACTCAAGAATAATTTAATGGTGATATCTTAATATAAAAGATTATACTTCTCCAAAGCACATCTGACAACCCTAGAATCATACAAATCTCTTCCTGCTGAGAAAAGTGGCTTTTGAACAGTAGTCTCAAAGATCTTTACAATGATCGTTGTCCTGAGCAGGCGGGGACTCAACTTTAAATTCCATGTTAATATTTGAGCTGAAGTAATATTAAATTAAGATTAATTCTGAGATATTAAACATCCATGAATAAAACAACAAGGAAGTGAAGTTTAAGAAATACATGCAAATTGCTGGGTCTGACTCTCACCTCACTTAACATTATTTTATATCACTTATTGCAATCAAATTATTTTTTATTTATTCCAGAGAATCCTGTACCCTGTTATGTTGCATACCAGCCACTCTAAATCTGACAAACAAGATGCATATTTTGGCGAGAGCTTTTATTTGTAACTCTTATTTTTGCTTTCCTGCTCCAAAAGCTATTTCCAAAGGTTCCTATCCATGTTACTAGAAAATGTTACAGTTTTCAACATTACTGTATTTGGCCTATAATTTATGCAAGCCAATACTACCTACCATTTTGTTTCTAGGACAAGCTTTCAAGTAAGCTAGGTGCAGTATTCTTCAATGACGTATGCTCTCAAGTGCTTTAATGCAATTATATAGTACATCAGGCTTATTTAAAAATTGAAATAGAGAGCTTTGCTTATAAATGATTAAAAAAACCAACTATGCAAGCTTCTTGTGATTTTTTCCAGAGGAAAATAATTACAAATATATTAAATTCTATGAAAATTAACATTTATTAGAGACGCACTTTTTTGCTGTTTTGGGGTTGGTTTTCTGAGAAGGTTGAAGGGAATTGAGTTCTTTGTTGCTGTTGAGTAGTGGTTAAGAATTTCCAAGCAATAGCAAGTAATTTAGCTCCACTTTTTCCAGCAAAAGTAAAGGAAAATGCTACTTAAGTGCTCTGTACTAAACTTGTCTTCCATTGTTACTAATTTATACTGCAGTATATCCAAAGCTCCCGTTTGTGTCTGGAGCTCATTGTGAATCGTGCTGAACACACAGCGCCCATCCCAGAGCATTATACTCTACAGACATTATACATAGATTAAGACTCAGCCTCAGTCTCTTCTTCAGCCAAAGATTTTGTGCACAAGCTTGGTAAACCTCTTCACCTTTTTGTCTCCAAATTCTTTCACCTTTGTGGTCATCTTAAACTAAGTTATTAATGACAGAAACTTATATACATGCCTGATATGATAGTATTTCCTATCATTTTTATCCTGTTTCTCTCTATATCTGTTCCGGACCTTACGGCTCCAATTACTGTTTTTGTCTTCGCAGCTTCGCTGTGGAATCAGATAGAACTGGGAGAACAGAAAGGAGAAATCATTCAGTACAAAGATGTTGGAAAACAACAAAAAGTCTGTAATGGCCCTCAGAGTTAGTTTCCTGCTGTGACAGGTCATCCCCTAACTATGGCAATCCTCATTCCTCCACCTTTAAGGGTAACAATGGTCAGAAAACAAGAGTCCATACCTTAACTTCTCTTGGAGTCTACCCCCTTCCTTTTTGATGAGTCTATCTGTTAAATTTTCAAAAATACTTTTTTCTTAATCTTTTTTAATAGCATATTGAAGGAGGTAGTCAAAATTCAAAGCACACTAATTTAAAGGATGCTAACTATAAAGTAAAAGCACAAACAAGGCATAAACCAGAATTGATTGAAAAAAAAAAAGTAAAATGTACTATTAAAGAAAATAACGTACATACATATTCCATAAAACTCCACTTACAATGAACAATTCAAAACAATAATCAACTTCACTTCTTTTTCCTCTTACTCATACCTATATGCACATGTGTTTCTTCCCTCTCCTACATCACTGAAAAATACTGGGAAGTTGTGGCAGTAAAATTCCTGATTAAGCCAATTAAGCCTTACAGTGAGACCGGTCCTTCAAATGTCATTTTAAGTCAGTACTTCGGTTCTGCCAGGATTCTATCTAAATTAGGACTGGACAATCAGATCTGAAAAGGAGCCAGCTCAGCCTGTCCTGCTGTCTAGAATACAGCACCTGAGCATATTGATTGGTAAGTAGTATGCTGGGAAATACAGAGAAAAGAAAGCATTCCAGAAAACACATTGCTCCATTTCCTTACAATTATCACCTAATTAAAAAATTCTGCATTATTTCTGCTAACTAGGTTTTCAGTTGTTAATAGATATGTATCAGAAATTAAATATGATTGATGACAGTTTCCAACTGATTGCCCCAGTCAGAAAAAGCAAACTTCTGCAGGTACCAAATACCTGGAAATGAACTTAACTGTGGACCTAACGAAGTCTCGTGAGGCTTGATCCAACTCTTTGCACCTCCTACCTCTCAGCCCAGTTGATGAAGCCCACAGAAGAGAGGAACTTTAACAAATTGCTTTCCTTTCTCTCATCCCCAGGAAACTAATACCCCAAAATGGGCCAAAGATCCAAAGTTTACGGTATGCTGATAGTTCACAACTACACTAGCAGCCAATGTATGAAGTAAATACTTTAGAAAAGAAACTTAAGACTTAGTAAAATTTGGCTTCAAAACTTCTATCCTACTAACAAGCAAGGTTCTAACCCCTGTTACACTGTACTAACCCATCCATTGCACCAAACCAGCTGTACACAAAGCTATACAACTGAAGTAGTAAGAGCTCAACACTGAAGTCTCTTTTTCGGTGAGACTGAAGATATTTTTTCTCCTCTTGTTTGAATCCCTCAGTGTTTTCTTATAAAGCTTTCATAAGATGAGAAACCATTATTTGTTTCACAGACAGTAAATGGTACATTAACATTCCAGTAAGATTTTCAAATTTACGTGGATTATCTTTGATTTAAGTGAAAGTATTCATCAACTGCCATTTAACCAACTGGAAATTAGAAGCAATTATGTATATGCAAATAGTCATAGCATAGGGACATTTCTCCATTGACAAAAGAGAAATTGTTTACTGTTAGCATGAAACACAACGCAACCTACTACAGTACTATGGCAACGTTGCAGGCACCATTAGCAATTATGGTAGCTTTTGCAATTCTTTCAGCACATTGTCTCCTATGAATGAAGTTGTAGCGTAGTACAGGACTTCTTAGAAATTTAGACTTCTTATTCTAGATAACACTTCATAAAGCTAGGACTCAGCTTTGAGAGATACACAATCACCTGTCTAACTTTATTTTTATAAGCAGAGCCACTGATGCTAATGGGGATAACTCCTGTGATTAGCTAGGCCATTTTTAACTGCTTTGTCAAGCACGCTATCCCAGCGTGCATCTGAAGAAAGCTTATAATATGCAAGCAATACATGTACATGGGTGTATCTGTGGTCGTGAAGAAGGAAAATAATTTGTAGCTAATAAATGCAGTGAGTGAATCGAGCTGTTTCTGCATGCAATACATCTAGACGTCTATTCAGTGTGTATTCATTATGTGAGTTTAGCATACTCCAATGTCCCCAAAGCAGCAAGGCAGACTCACCCGAGGCACTCGCCTCCAGCCACTTTCTCACAGCTGGACTCCCCCCAGTTCTCCAGACTGAGAGATCTTCACATCTAATGCTCCGCCTGTTTTCATAACTCAATGTTTGCACTGCATATTCAAATGTCCTCCTTATTCCCCTCTCCTGTACTCTGCTCCCCACATCCCAATACAGCCTTTCTATTCCTGCACTGCCATTGTGCTAGGTCCCCCGAGACAGCTGCCACATAGCTAGCCTAACCTGGCTCTGTATAAGCCATTTTTCCATGTGGAGTGGCAGGCAAATTCAAGTCAAAGTGAGCACCACTCCAAACTACACTGGGGGGGGGGGCAGGGCTGTGCCAGCCCCACTGACCTCAGTATCAGCTGCGGAAAACCAACAGTCTGCTACATATGCAAATACAGCATCTGAAGATCCAGATCAATTATTTAAATCCTTAGACTGTGGAGTTTTACACTTCACAGAGACTGATGTTTAGTTACTGACAGACCCAAAAGCTGAGCCAGCTCTACCTTGCATGAAGCAAGCTTCTTTACACATTCTGTGGATCCAATTCAGAATTAGTTTTAACAGTCATCACAATTATTTTACTGTTGAACACTCTACAGTCTACAGATGTAACACACACAAAACCCAAGGGTCCAAGGCTGTGAAGCAAAGGGACTTACAATTGCTAAATTGCTTCAGATGTCATCCTCATAAACAGTCGGAGAGCAACAGTGTTACCATCAGTTCATTGCTCACTTCTAACTGGTCTGCACTGTCATTTAAGCAAGCCTTATATTTACATTTTAATAATTAATAAAATACATAGGATACTAAGTGCATCACTAAAGATGCTGATTATATTACAGTAAAATACTAAGATTTCAGTTTGCTGTATTAATCAATATGGTTGTCTTGGCTGCACAACAATAATTAAATTTTCATTGCAATTCACTAAGAGTAAGATTAGCTATAAATATTTCAACAAAGAGGATAAGAAGAGATTGTTAATATTTTATTTATCATGGATAACACTTTTAAAACACCTTCAAAAAAAACCCCCAAAATTGAATGCAAGGTTTTTTTCTGGAGCTTGATCTTTAAGGGCTTATAAAAAACGTATGGAGATAAAATTCTGTATCTGGATACTCGGTTTTTACTTTATACTCACAGAAAGAATCTTTTGCTTATCACTGAAATTACCTCCAGTATTTCAGACTGAGAATACTGAAGTGTTATACATTTCTATTAAGGCTCATTTCAGGTAGACAGGCAGGTCTTCTAAGTATACTCATAAGAAAGAGATGGACACCAAATTTTTAAGCAGAACAGTTTCTTTTTCCCATTTGCTTAATAAAAGTACAAGGCCTGAAAGATTAATTAGATTTATTCCACTTTTTTTAACATAAGACAGTGGATGTGGACTACACTAGTTGTTGCCCTGGAAGATCACACAGGTAGCTGGAGAGTGCCCAAGCCCCCAACAAATTCCAGTGCAATTGCCAGAGATACAAAGGTTCTCTCTTAAAGACAAAGAGAATGAGACTGCAAAGTTAGGCTGTACACTGTGTGTGCACTGGGTCTTCAAATATCCAGCTACACAGGCCAAATTCCCAGTTAGATTACCCTGAGACATATGTTCATAGAGATGGGAAAGTCATTGTCTGTTCTTCCAAACTCCATGTAGTTGTTGCTGTCCACTGCTCTTTTCATAGCTGTGAGTAACTGGTAGCAGTATTACGAAGAGCAAGAGACAAACTATATGAGAAAGGCATGCCTGTCTTCCTAATGTTTAAGACCAAATCCTACACTTAGGTAACTTGGCTGGTTTCAATGGATATGTGTAGCACTAAGGTCTTAATTCCATATTTTTCTGATGTAATCCTCTTGGGTTTGAGTTTATGGTTAGAGAAAAGACGGTATGACAAAGGATCAATTTAATGTAGTGTTCCTGTTAATGAAGCAGTAGGGAAAGCACTCTTAAAGCATCAAGCACAAATTTCTGCTACAGCACTACCTGTCACTGGAATTATATATACCCATCAAAATCTCACACTTGACTTTGAAAATTTACCCTCAATTGGTTCCCAGTATGAAGAAACTACTGGTTATACCTGCTACTTCATTTCCTCAAAATGTTACCGGTGGAAGTGAGATTTTTAAATCAATTGCACTAAGGGTCCCCTTTGGCCTGTGAAAGAAGTGCACATAAGGAGTTACGCACGTGGATTCTGTAACAAACATACCAACCTATTCCTTAGAAATGTTTATGGAAACAGTATTGCCACTTGCAAACAGATCAAAATAACTCTAGATAATGTTTTAAAATATTAACTGGCTTTGAAATCGTAAAAGAAAATAGAACCTTACCCCAGAGTTCAGAAGGTAAAAAACAGTCAAGAAAAGCAAACTATAGCAGTATACATCTGGGATACATCATCCCTAGTAGGACCAGGAACAGATGTTTGAAGTTTGCAACAGCAACTGCTATTCACGTACCAGTGCCTGGTGCAATCATGCCTGGCCTGATAATGTACTTTATGTGCTTCAGTGTTGTATATGTTAAACAAAGCAATACAGAAGGAGCAAAACAACAAAAGACAGGATGAAGGGGAAAAAAAAAAAACCAACAAAAGAGGCACTGCTAATTTTTTTTCCCCGCTGGGGTTTAATTTCATAATAACATTTCTGCCCTTAAACTGCAATGGAGCACAAGGAGCTCTGCTGTAGGTAGCTGCCCCTGGAGAGGATCTTTGCTCTGTCCTAGGCACCACCACCACTGAGCTCACTGCAGCCAAGGCACTGCTCCTGCCAGCTCCGAGGCACACCAGGCACCTCTCCTGATGTGAACATCAGTCATGGCTTGGATGAAGACATTCTCATATAGGGGATCCTGGTACTCATGTGAATGGTCCTCCCTTCTAGTCACCAGGCCATGACACTAGAATGCCTTACATCTTAAGACCTAAACATTTTACTTTAAGTACTTTCAGTATACCTAATTAAGTGCATCTCTCAGTTTCTGCAGGATATGGGCATAAGCAGCTTTCATTTCCTTTATAGCTGTAAATGTTTCCCAAGAAAAAAAATTAGTAAGTTCAGAGCTACATAAAACTGTTTAAAAGAGACTGAGAAAGAAGACCTAAAAAGATCTATTACACTTCAGGAATCTTTACTTAGGTACATTTAAATTCTTTATATTGATGTATTATATAAAATGTCTTATTTCAGATGCAAACATTTGGATACCTGATCAGTGTCTGTTTGGAATAAAAGGAATGAAGGGGGGAAAAATTACATAATCATCAACTGGGAAGCCCTAGGAAGCAGATTTCAGTACATTATTATACAGGGGAAACTGCATTACATGGACTGAAAATTTCATCATTGCTTTTTAAAAATCGGGCTGTAAACATTTCACTGGGTTTTATTTTCTATGTTGATTGCATGCTATTACAAAATCTATTGCATTATATTTTTGAGGTATTAGTGGACACCAGCCATAAAAAAACCATCCTTACCTACAGCAATTTTACTGTAGCAACATAGAAGCTAGCCAGTTTATTTCAAGATAATTTTCATAAAACATGGCAAAAGAAAACCATGGGAAAATACACGGTCAAAATACATTTCACTGAGCAGACAACCCATTTAAAGTAAGAAGCTCAATCTTATTAAACAATCAAAAATTTTTAAGAATTTTAGCAGATAAAGACTTTAAGTGTCATGTATGCTTCCAAGCACCCCTTCCAACTTGCAATGCAACATTTTTAATGAAAGACCAAAAAAACATATTTTCCTTCAGATTTTTATGTATTTACATTTTACTTTTGAGTGCCTTTATTAATTCCACTGTTAAACTGATCAGTTGATACCTTTGAGATTTATGTTGATTGCTTTTACAAGAAGAGAAAAAAAATAGGATTTTTAAAAGTAAAAAAAGGGATGATGTAAAAGCAATAGTCAATGATATTGAAATGACTGAAACTATGTCAAGCCCATTTTAACCTATTCAGCTTCCTAAGAACTGAAGATTCGCTGCACAAAACTACACAATTCTGAATTCTGAAAGAAAACTTGCAGTAAGTTTCTTCTGAGTTGCTGATGAGTTAAATTCTTTACTTGATTTCATATACATAACATAGAACAAAGTAACATTTTAACATTAACTCTGAAAATTTACATAAGAGAATGGCCACTGTACATCTGCCTTTCAGCAGGGATATAAACAAACTACAAGATTTTTGTTCTCTCATTATTATTATTTCGCTTTCTTGCATACAGTCAGCAAGGTCCCAGTTCCTTAGGTGCTGTAAAATTTAAGTAGACAAATAACTCGATTCTCAAAACAACTTTTATTCAGAACCAGTGAGTTTAATAAGAATGAAATGCCCCAGAGAACTTGATGATATCCATGCTAAAGAAACTTAAATTTTAAAAATATAATTAAAAAATTTCTCCAATACTTCACTGAAAATCTTTTTCCATTTCTTCCCCACCCCCCTTCCCCATAAAATTATTACATAACAAAGAAGCTTTAAGGAGTGATATACATTCATTTCTTTGGGTCTTGTTAGATTCTATATGTACACAAGGATAAGGATTATCGCCTCTCTTGAATACTCATTTCCACTAGTACTGTTGCCTGACTTGTTACATGTGAGGAGCTAGAATATTTTAATTTATGATCATATTAATTATGTCTAGGGTATTAGTCCCAAAGTTCTTCAGTTCTAGGATAGTTCTAAATTGTGCTAAGTCTCCCATTTGAGTAATTCCTGTAGAGAGCATTACCTCTTAATTCTAGCTGATGCAGTCATGATGGGTATGTGTTTAATTAAGTAAAGTTGTAAACTCTTCCAGTATATAATATTCACATCTTAGTAGCTTGGCAGGTAGCTTTATCCCATCTTGATCCTTATTTATAAAGTCAAATTTAAAAGTACCCCTAATACACAGAATATTATAACCTAAAATAAGATTATATCGCAACAGAGTTATGATTAAAGAGAAAAGATAGTTTTAAAATTAAATATTTTCAATATTCATACCAAAAATGCAAAAATAAATAATAAACAACAAATAAACAGATTCTCAATTGAAGCTCCTATACAATCTGTCACACAGTAGAAACTGGGAAGGAGAAGTATGTGCAAGCGCAGCTTATAAATAGTGGCATATTTAAAGGAATTGAAAACTTCGTATTTGAAAATACAGAAGTCTGCCTGAAATTAAGGTTTTTTGATTGAAATGGAAGAGGATTTACCTTAGGAACAAAACATTTTGGCCTAGTAAGTGAAGAAATATATTTAATGTAAAGATTTCTCCTTATGACCAAAATGGTGCAAAGGAATCTTGGAAAACAGTCAAGAATCAGGCCTCTCTTTGGGTGTTTTGCTGTTGTTGTTGCTGTTGTTTTTTGGGTTTGTTTGTTTGTTTGTGGGGGGGGTTTGGTGGTTTTTTTTTTTTTGCTTGTTTGTTTGGGGGGTTGTTTGTCTGTTTGTTTTGGTTGGTTGGTTTTGGTTGTTGGTTTGTTTTTTTTTTAAGGAATGTAGAGCAAATGACTTGGCTTGTTCCACATCTCATGCTCCAAAAATTGCAGGGAAAACTTCAGAAAAAGAGGATTTTTCCTCTGATTTCCAGATCATTTGGCTACTGTTCTAGTAAACAGAAAAATGTCCTCCTTAGCTTTCTTTTACACTTACTGTCACGATAGTCTGTAACAACTTCCCAGAGTGACACCTAGTGATGGTTTCATTTAGAGGTAGCATTTGGCTTTTTTATTTCTTCAGTCTTTTGAGTACTTACTACATTCACTAAGACAGGTTACCTCAATACACTTTCTTCATGCTTCTATTTCAAATTCTTAGGAAAATCAGAAAATATGAAGATTTTATAAAAATAGTATGCAAATAAAATGTTTAGAACTTCATCACAACTTGGGTAGAACAGATAGGAAAAGAATTTAGATTTAATCTAGGTTAATTAGACAATTAGGATTATCCACAAAGAGTTACCACATATATCAGATTGAAATATAACGTGATTTTCATTTTCTGAAACTCAAGCAGAAATAGCACAGGTTTGCAATGCTCTCAGGCATGAGGACAAGATTCCTAATGTGTACCATGTACTTCATATATTATGCTAACACTATCTAATACGTCACTGAATCTTTGAAGTTCCAGAATCTGAGTATTACTCAAACTTTCTACTACAATCTTATTGTATGTTAAAGTCTTAAAGCACTCTAAAGCTCTTGATCATAACAATTCATCCGAAAGTCAGCCTTTCTTTCCAAATTAGCTGGTCTATTAGTGAGGCAACCTTTGATAAGAAAACGTATGAAGTTCAATACAGAAATGCAAAGTATGTTCCAAATGAATTATTTCTTTCTCTTGTGAGTTACTATTGTATATGATTTATTTTAAAGCTGGAAAAGGCAAAATTTAATCTTCATTTTTAAGCTAATTTTCTAGTGAGAAACAACATTTGGAGCTAGCAGTTCAGTGAACTGTCATTTTTAGCTCACTCCATTTGGCAAAGCCGATTATAATCTCTCTTGTAGGTAAGCCATTTGTCAGTTCTACTGTCAAGACACTCCGACATACTTATATTGGGAAATAATTATTAACAAGTCTTCTGAAAATAAAATTGTTTCTTTTTTCTTCCTCTCTGCTCAGCTCAGTGAGTTTTGTTACTTGCTTTTATTGTTGCATAGTAATATAAAATCGAAAGAGTGCAATGAGATATTAAGGGGAAAACCAGGAGTACCTTCAGGGACTGGGGATGTATTGGCATCACATATGGTTGCAAATAGTAGTTTAAACAAAAAAAAATTTTTATATCAGGTATCAGTAACATGAAATCAACCTTGGGAACACATGGACACATCTTCTGTTGAAGACGACATTGGAGGGGTGACAGCTCAGGCCAACTTTTATCTTATTTATCTGATACTGTAAATAATCTGTTCAGAGGTAGATCAGGAGCATTCATGGTACTCTGTTTGCAAGCTGCACCTAACTATAACATAAGATTAATAAATTTTACGTTTTCTCTACTGAAAGCATATTGTGTTTAGATTCTAATTGCGGTATGTAATGTAAAAATGTACTTCATTGTTTTACATGTGTCACATGCCAAGAGAATCACGGTGTGCAGAAGGAAAGGCAAAACCAGTCTGGCGTATGTTTTCTGTATCTCAGTGAAGTACCATCTCCCCGGGCACTGCCTGAGGCAACAATCATCAACAAAGCTTTGTGTGAACATCAAAAACGAGAAAGTCACAAACAAAAATTAATGGTCACAGACACTTTTCTCAACATCGTACAGACTGACTAAGCAAATCGACTAAGCAAACCTGACTGATATTACCTTCTCATTTTGCTCTGACCCAGTAGTTAGGATTCACATCAAAGGAACATCGATCAAAATAAAGTAAAAGGACTGGCTGTTTTACCACAAACATTTATTTGATCCATGAATTTGCAATTCTTTTGAGAAGGTGGTCATAGGAATTTCAAATATTCTATAGGAAATACCTTTTTCACATCCTCAAGTTTTTAAACTACCGCAGCAGTAATGAATTTTGGTACACAAACACTGGTTTCATCACCAAGACAATCACATAACTATTATTTACTGTCAAGTCCTAAAGATCTGCACATATCTGTAAGAATATTTTAAATTCAGTCAACTGGCTAACTACAGATATGTGGTTTTATTTTCAGGTTTCTAAGTAATTCTTTACTTCAGGTTTCCTTCTTACAGGAATTTGTAGAATCTCCTGCAAAAGCATTTTGTGGTAGGCTATGTAAGTTTGCTATTACCATCTTTTCATTACTCCAGCCCACAGATGGGTATACAGCCTGAAAAGCAGAAAGTACATTGCCTATATGTATAGACATTAGGTCACTATTTCAAAAATATCTGGAGGGTTTTGTGGTTTCTTAAAGTAATTTACATATAGAAAAAGAGGTATGTCTAGAAATTTGAACTGGAAGTTATAAAAACATTATGAGAAACAAAGCCATATGTGAATCTATTTTTCACAAATTTCAAGGATTAGAGAAGAAAACCTGAACTCAACTTTTAATCAGTTCAATAATATTTTAATTTAAAAACAAAAACATCACTGAAATTACATCCCATTTTATTCTGTTCAGCAATTATTTGTTTGTAACTTCACTTTGCTGTTCTGAGACAATATGAGCTAATGAAGTTTCTACAGATTTTTTCTGTCTTAATTCCCCCAGTGCACCACTGTTACTGCCAGAACTCCAACTCCCTGCTATGTTCCCAGTGACACTCTTACTGCTCAAGAGATGCCAAAGTTATGACCCATCCCATATGCATATTGATTATCTAAGTGGCTGCTGCTTGACAGAATTTATAATGGCTGAGACTTGCCTGCCTAGTCGTCAGTGGGAATGCTCTTTTCCTCTGCACAGCTGCTGAAGGTCAAAAAACTTGCAGAAAGCAATATCACAGATCTTTTGTCCCTAGTTAGATTCGGTTGACAGTGGTCAGTAGGTTTAAAATCATAATTGACACACAGATGGACTTAATCATATCATCTTCAGCTCTTTAAAAAAAAAAAAAAATCAAGCAAAAAAATTGCATTTCCTTTTCCCCAACTTGCATAGACAAAGTTCTACCATACACATTTAGCTACAGAATTTGTACTTTATGTATTTAAGTCAGATGCACTAATGTCACTGTCAGACAGGACTTGGCATCAATAAAATTAAAGTTCCTCCCAAGGTAAGAAAAGGTTTCAAAATTCAGAATTTAAATATCCAGTATTCTCATAACTGAAAAATTTAACAGCCTTTTCATTTTGTATATACTACCCCTGTCGCAGAAGAGAGGAAACCTCATAAGTTTAACCTGAAAAATTCAGAGGCAAAAATTCTCTTCAGACATCTCCAAATGGTCACCTTTAAGATATGATCAACCTGATAATTAGTTTCACCTTCACTCTTTTGAAAGGCTAGCAGAATTTAAATAATATATATTAAATGTAATACGTAAATTAATTAAGAAAAGGTTTTTATTAGATTTTTTTTTTAATCAACTAAACCATAGTTGTAGGCTCCCTTAGGTACAATGTTGGGAACAGATGGTCATCTTCTCACCTCAAAAGAAAATTGGTGTTTGATAATGAAATCTTGATCACCTACCATCTGCCTGCTAATGATTAGCAGCAACAGGATCATTTGTCTAAGCATACTCCAGGAGAAGTGCGTCTTGGACAACTTTGAGGGCTCTGATCATCTTAGTTCACAAAGTAAATTAGACGTCAAATATTAGAAGGGTTATACGTAAACTCAAGGTCTTAATTTCTTCTGTGAAATTTTGAATCTTTGCTGAGATTGTAACTGGAAAAAATATATATAAAAATATTACATTTTATGCAACTATACGCATGTAACCCTATAGCCACAATTTTGTAGAGTTTTGCTTCCCGAGAAAGACAAGGACATGATGTTAAACCTGAACAACTCCGTAACAACCAGCAAAACAATAAAACCTTTTGATTTCAAAGCTAATATTTGAAAACTAAAAGTCCAACATTACAGGCAAAGCCTGTAGCTGACCCTTAATCAGCCATGCATTTGACATGGAAAGGCTTGTCCCCCTCCCAGCTCTCTCTTTGAAGCAATTCCTGCCTTCAGTTGCTACAGCAAGGTTTTTACAGAACACAAAAATAGCCGACTACAGCAACGTAACTTTAAGTAGAAAAAATTCACTTTTCTCAGTGGAAAACATAAAATGGTTTCAAAACAAATGTCCTTATACCCAGTGCATATATAAAGGGTAAGACCTTTGCTCTTATTTTCCTTTGTAGTTCAGCAACTTTCAGACTGCCTGAGCTTAAAGACTAAAAAGTCATTTCTGTGGATGTACAGGAAAGACTTAATTTCTTCACTTCTGAGATTTGGCTAGCATAGCTTCTAGCAACATCTACTGATCCTCTCAGAAATCTCCTGCTCTCCTGCTTTGACTTTCTTCCCACTGAGTGCGTCCAGCTCTCTCTGAGTTATCATCTTGCCCCTCTCCCTGCCAAAGGCTCCACGAAACCTAGCAGTATCACAGCTAGATCATGGTAGACAAGCAGTCTTCCTCTTAGCCCTCTGTCTGGGACACAGATTTTAAAGTAACACATACAGGACTGAAAGTAAATAAATTGTCTAGTTCTACCATCTGTCATGCATCACATCCTACAAAAATCCAAGAAGGATTCTCTTCTGATATGACACAGTGCAGCATTTGTCCCCTAAGGGGACATTCCTGGACAGTCAGTAACATCGATACCCCTGCTTGTCAGTGTTTCTACTTGCATGCCATATGTTCGGCAAGAACAAATTTAACCTCATACATTTTGAATTCTCTTTCTTCACGGTATCTTATAATTTTAGAAGTGCATCTATGATAGAAGGCTTTCCATACAAACAAGATAGCAGTTTCTCAAGAGATTGCACAATTTCCAAGCATTTCTTCTCCTTTTCTGGATACAGAGAGCGATGCTTCTTCTAAAATATACGCTATAGGATGTAATATTTCTTTCTCATTCTCTGATACATCAAAGCAGATTCTGAGGTATCTGAAGGTACAGCAGAAGATGACTTTTTTTTCTGATGAGAAAACCATGTGTCTATTTCATCTGACCTGACTTGAATTTTCCATACTGCAGTTCTACGGATTGCAACAGTTTTAATGTTCGGTACAGCAGCTCAGTAATATCTCATAGATCCCACGAAAAACAAGCAATTTCTCTTTAGTGGTAAGAATTAAACAGTTCAGTATAGCATTTTGACTGAATGTGAATTTACAGTGTTATTTTTGTTCACGTCTTAGAAGCCTCATCAGTGTAAATAATCATATCTTTTTCTGTTATTTTCCAGCAACATAGAAACGGAAATCTCTTCAAGTTACCTTTTTCAGTCACATTGTGCTATATTCCAAAAGAGGCACAAGAATTCCTCAAGGTTTGGGACAATAGCTCACTTGGTTACTCTCTTTTTGAATCAATGAATTAAATGCACACTGATGTTCTCAAATAAAGCCATTCTCCCACCTGAAGTAATTGGGTTTTTTTTTTCATTTTGTTTTGTGTTTTGTTTTTGGGGTTTTTTTGGGGGTTGTTTTTTGGGTTTTTTTTAGAGTATGCATACTGTTCCCCTTCTAGCACAGTTAGTTTCTCATACTCTGAACTCTTCCCAATACGGTTCTCAATAGCAAGTGAAGTGTCAGTTTTAATCTTAAAAAGTTACCACACAGATACCCTTTCTCAACAAATACTTCCTTGCTTCATGTGTTCAGTTGTACACAGGCTTCCTTCATTTTACCACAGGGCTTGTAGTCATGTTGCACGGTCACATATGAACATGACTTCTCTTCCAGAGCACCTCTGTGCAGTAAGAGAGTATAATTTGAATAAAGCGAGAGAGCAGAGTTGCTCGAGAGGTTTCTCTAAAGCACCAAAAAATGAGGCCTGGAGAGATCTTATTTGAAGAAATGAGTATGCAAATTATGTAAATTTTGCAATACACAAAAATAATGCAAAGACATAATTTTAGGGACTCAATGCTAAACTACATATGGGGGAAACTCAGATTAATTAAAGTTAATTAAGTGAGATGTCTGGACAAAGAATAATAAAAGCAGTGATTAACCTTTGCTGATTTTTTTTTTTCTTTAATATCTCAACAGTTTTTCCAGGAACAATTTGAATATGCCATCTTAGACCATCTATTCAGTTCACAGCACACTAAAGATATCATTCAATAACAGTGGTGACATTGTAACAAGACTACTAACTCATTACGCTTCAGATTACTGGGTAGATTTCATGTATTTAATTACACAAATGCATAGAAGAGGAAATCGTAGTAGGTAGGATAGTAGCAGACTAGCATGTGTCCTCCAACACAACAATTATTAACGCCCTAGTCATTTCCATTTTGACTACAGAATTGCAGATGATATTCTTATTAATGTAAATGTCTGCCCTTAGAGAGAAGGCATATAATGCTATTTATGGCTTCTTACCAGCATCAGCAGGGGCCTATCTGAAAGCTATTCAAGATTTTAACATCTAAAGATCAATAGTGACATATCAATACCTAATGAAATAAACAAAAATATATTGAAATAAGAAAATAAGAAGCTCTACTATAAAACAACAGCAGCAATTTAATATAATTTTATCACAAACAAGTTATATAATAGATTTCAAAGGAATAGACAGGTGAATTCTCCTTTCTCCCTTATCAGTCTTTATTCTATATATTAAGTCACATGTACATAGACCATCTGCCCTTTTGCATAACTTTGGAAAGTCTTTTAACGAGTATGTGAATCATCTTACCATCCTGAAAAATTAAAAAAAGAGGATCTTAATCTACAAACATTGAATCTAGCTCTAATAGTATTATTTTACAATTTTTCCCCAAGTCATGGCCACCAGCTTTACGCAATGAAAAAACCTGACCTTTTCTTTCTACTTCTCCCCCATCTTCCGCTATGTAAACTCATCTCAAGTTGTAACTAAGTGCAAGAAATTGGAGGCACTTACTACATTTCAAAATACTTTTCCCCGTATCTTCAAACACTGTGGGTTGTAAGGTCTTCCTTACTACTTTTTTACAGAAGTACAAAATATTTTATTTAAAACTGACTTTAATGAAGAAGTATCAGTGTTGTTTAGCTTGGGAGGTTTAAGCAGGCAAGGTTTACATGGAACATTAAAGTCTTCTATCAGACTCAGCAAAGCAGTTCAAAAAACCCAGTAAGTTGTTGGGTACACAACCATTCTTTCAAGTCCAAAATATAAGCAGCATCTTTCATGATAATTACAATTATTAATTATTGATTCCTTTGTTTTTTTACTGTAAACTTGCCCTTTATCCCCAGTATGAATTTGTTGGTGTTCAATCTCTAGCAGCTTCCCCCTGCCCCCGTGACTACTCAAGGTTTTGCCATTCCCAGCCAAACACTTGTCAAACGTTACCAAAACGTAGCAAAAATGACAAAAAGCACTAAGCACTTCTTGGTTAGTTTTTCATTTTTTCACCAGTATTCTGTTGCAATATCCAACATAGTAGAAAGAATTCCCCTGCAAACTGACTGGAAAATAAACAAACAAACAAAACACCCCACCCCCCAAAACCCTGAAAGGATAATTATAGCTATTATGAATATTTGAAATCCTTGATATGAACATACACCCTTGTCACACAATAATAAAGATGTTCAGACTCTCAATGGTCAGAAGCAAGATGAAAACATTTAGAGGAGTATCACTCATTTCATCACAGGCCATCATGTTGTAGATTTTAAGAAACACCACAGAAATAAATTATAAAGGTAAATAATCAACACATTCCATATACTTTTATTCCTTTAGCTCATTAATCCATAGATGGGGAAGTTTTGTTTTAATAGCATTTTGGTAAGGAAATAAGAACATATTGACTGCAGTTTCAGAAAATGTAGCAGTATATTGCACTGTAAACTTTTGAACAAGGGCATAGTTGTTACATTTTTCAAAAGTTATTGGTTCTATTGTTTTGAAAACAAAATAGAGCCAGAAAAAGCCAGTGCTATCCCTCCTGCATCAGTATTCTACTTAGGGCGATAAATAATTTGCAAAATCAAAGCCAGTCACAAGTTGATGCTCCAAAATAGCCATCTGCATCTGTACAGCAAGACAGACTCTGAAACTTATCTTCAGGCATCAGCAATGTGGAAACCATCTATCTATCTCTGGCCGCCCCCTCAACCATCCTTGTTGAGACTAATTAATTTTCCCAAGAGTGTTTATGATTAAATATTGTAAAATTAAGCATACAGAGTGCATTGCCTAAAATACATAAGATAACAAGTCTATCTCCAATGAGTAGATTTCCTTATTTCCATAGGGGTCTCACTTGAGTTCTAATGGTTACTTGCTCCTGAATGCCAGTGGGCGATACATAGCTGGTTTATTAAATGTTGGGTTGTTCATAGCAAAAGTCTTATTCTCCTTAATGTGGTTACATTAACCCAACATACCATATTAAAACAGTGATTCTGCACCAGCTTGCATGCTATGCTGCCCCAGCAATTACACCATCACAATGATAGTTTTGTGGCACAAACGCTCCAACAGTTCTGCAAGTAAACAGGTGGCAGATAAGATAAACACAGCCCAAGGCACATGTAGCTTTCTAAAATTATTATTATTAAAGGAAACATCCACGAATATACTCTATCACTTACACCCATAGAAACTAAGTGCCTTTCAGGTACTCAGTTTTATTTTGTACGCTTCTCTACACAGAGGTGGGATTTATTGTGGGTTTTTTTATGTGCAGAGTTAAATAGCACAATAAATTCCAAAGGTGGGAGGGCAAGAGGAAATATAACACAACACAGGAAAAGGGACATATGATTTTGTTCATCTGCATGTATAGCAAGCATATAGAGTTGCATCATCCTCCTATGAAGCGATGACTATTAACCCCTAGGCAGCCATCACTTCTCTACCTTGCCAGTCAAATAAATGAAGTAATAGCAAGTGAACTGGCTGGAACATATAAGCAGTGTTATGCATGAATCAATCACTTGAAATACTGCACTGCAGTGAGAAAATACAAACTGGAGAGACAGCAAGAATCCCTCTCCCTTTTGTCAAGTAGCACCAATGTTACCATAAAAATGGAGATGTCACAACAAATTGATGGACACAGAATTTCTACACCAAGCATAGATTAACTATTAAGATCACCCTGACATACAACACTTTTTTATTTGTTCTGTTACTTTGAAGACTGCAGAGACAGACAACACTTCATAGCTGTTAAATAACAGCACAGTGGAAAGTAGCTGGGACTACATGTGCAGCTTTTGTCCCTGTTATTCCGTTACTGATCAACACTTACAATTAATTTATTTTGAAACACTATTCCCTTCCTGAACGACTTCTGCAGCAAACTGCAGAACTAGGAACAGTTACCATAAAAATTACCTGCAGTAAGTTTGAGAATGATAGCTGCTCACATGTATGATCTTCTGGAGCACAAATATTCTTTGGCAATATCACTTAACAACCAGACTCTGACATTTCTTTCAAGCTTACTGAAAGCACTGAACAAGGTGACAGGTTGATGATGTAACCCAGCTCCTACCTGAAGGAAGACAGATGAACTGAACAAAACATTTGCTGTTTACAGCAAATGATTTTCATATATGCAGTCTTAAACCAAGACAGTGAATTGTATGAGGCTTTTCAAGTATACTAAACACACTGAAATATTTTTAAATGATCCTATTAGAAAAGCAACCAAGTCTTCATCTATATTTTATAATAAACATCACCACCAGAATCTTCAATAGAAGATTGATTTATGCCTGACTATGGCCATACGGCCAGTTCTAGTCTAATGTCCTACATATTTAATTTTTGGTGTTCTTTTTTTGATGCTCATCTTCATTCCTCCTGTTCTGTTCCACAGTCCCATTTAGTCTTGGCTTTGCTCTAACTATTTTTGATTCCTTCCCAACTTCAAGGTATCTCAGTCCTTATCAACCCAAAACACTCCTGCGCATTTCACTTATCTCTGGCAGTTGTTTCAGTCTGGCAGCTCTAAAATTTAAGAACGTCCATAACAACGTTCAGAAATGTGGTGTGGTATTGTTTCATGGGGTGGGCAAGCACATTAAAGAATGCACCTGTCCATCACTACCAAGAAAATGAGTTTGTCTATCACCTTAATTCTAGGGCACATTTATCCACAACAAACAACAGTGTATGTTATTGGCATAGCAATTATGGAGGGCTGACTGTATCAGCAGGGAAGAGCATAGGGCTGGAACAAAAAGGCTGTTTCCAGTCAGAGGTGAGGGTCACTGAAGTGATGTGGAGGCAGGAAAAGGCTGTATCGTGCAAGCTGCTGCTTCTGCCTTCATACAAGTGGAAAGGTTGTGAAAAAGGCCCAAAGCATCTTGGCCTCCAAGACTTGTTCTCTCACATCCAGCTAACAGGAGTTACAACTTTTAGCTTTTTTATGTACTCTCTTTTGCAGAAAGTTTTGGGTTTGTTTGGTTGGGGTTTTTTTTGGTTTGTTTGGTTTGTTTTGGGGTTTTTTGTGTTGGGTTTGGTTTTTTGTGTTGGTTTTTTTTGGTTTTTTTTTTTTTTTTTTTTTTTCAATCACTATATTAAAAAAAACACCCTTGAAAGAGTAGTGAACAATCAGCACCACAAGAGAAGGCACAATCTGAATATATATTGATGTAAAATTTTGGATCGCATTTCATCTTTCTGTCTCCTTCCTCTTACTAAGTGAGAAATATCATGCACACTTTTGCTCACCAGAATTAATCCTCTTCTGCTTTTCCTCAGGACTTCATTTTTCCCTTCCTCTCACTCTACAAACGAAGTTTGTTAGTTTGAATGAGGTGGCATGAAAAGAAAGCTCCATAATATGCTGATATCAACTCCAGTGGGATATCAATGAACTTGATACCAGTTTAAATAGACTTCAGAAGGATGCCCACACACCCCATGTGTGCTGACACGAAGAACAGAAAGCAGCAGCATGACTAACCAGAGCAACGTATCCGAGAGCTAGAAAACCAAGCGAGGCAAAGGAGGCAACTGCAGTTACTCAAGTGGCGACAACATGAAGCAGCAGGCTCTTGCTGTATGTAAAGCTATGAAGTCACCTCCTCACCGGCCACGTTTGGTGATCATGGAAGTTGAAGGAGACTCTGGAAACCCTGTTCCACCGGATGGCTATTAGCACAGGACCATCAGAAGTTGTTCAGTGTGCCAAAACAGACTTCAGAAAAGCCTGGGTTATTGATACCAATTCATTTTCTTTCCGTATGCTTCCCAACTCTATAATCCTAGCACACAGGAAGGTTTATTACTGAAAAAGCATGAAATCCATCCATTGAAATGACAAAGTACAGGAACACCACCTGTGTTCAAATACTATGACATCAAAATTAATTTTACAACTGATTTTGAATCTGCTTATTATAAGAGCATACAAGTAAATATTGTATTCTATTTTTGTCCTAATCTCAGAGTAAGCAGTGCTTCTGTGATTTGACATTAGGTTATGAAAGATATGGGGGGATGGGGGGGAGATGTGCTTTGTGCATATGCTTGAGTTCCCTACTCTGAGATGAGCTCTATCTACACTGTCATGAGGTATTTCCTCACATAAGCTAAGAAATTTACTTATTGAGTGCACAGCCTTTAACAGAGATTATACAATTTCATATCTTTCCCAAAAGCTAAGTTACCAAGCTGTTGATGATGTATGCTTAGACTCCCTGGTGAAAGGTTCATGAATTGTTATTTATAACTCTTCTCCATCTTTCAGAAATGCTTAGAACAGCATTATGAAGGATAAAGTGCCATTCTGAAGAGGACAAAACTGAGCACAGGAAAGTAGAAAAATTAATTAGATGGCAATGTTTAACCAAAGGAACTGCCCATTTTCCTTGGCAGACATCTAAATAAATAGTTATGGGGGAAAAGTGAGTGTAATTTTAAAAACACTTTTCTATTACAAATACAACTGCTTCACAAATACCATTACCATAGAAAACTTTAGGCACAAAACAAACCAAGATCTCTTATTCATCTTGACAAATTATTGCAAAAGGTATTGCTTCATAGTTTGCTTACGTCAGTTCATGGTTTTTGTTCTGTGGAAATTGGCAGGCTCTTTGGTATCCTGGTAATTACATTTGGAAGATCTAGCAGATAAAATGGAATAAGCAAGAGGAACACACATATTAGCACGCATGTGTGTGTGAGGCTGTCGTTTACACAAAGGGCAACAGGACGAGGAAGAGAAGGAAATCTATGTGGGGGAAAGATCAGTGGCAAAGAGCCCAAGAAAAGCAGAGGTTAAAAAAATACCAGAAAAGAAAGAAGAATGAAAGAAAGAATAAATTTAACAGTAATTTGGTCAAAAACAACATGTTAAAGTTTTACAGTATAAACATTTCTGTTTAAATATAATATAAACAAAACACAATTAAAGCAGCTAAGAAAGAAAACAAGGAACAGCATGAAAACAGTCCAAAATAAAATAGATGTGCAAATTAAGGTAAAACAAGACATAATTAACGTGTCTGTGTTAAAAATGTGTCATGGGAGGAATCCAGTTTCTTTCGTGTTTTAAATCCATCTATACCAGGGTATGTTTTTGAACTAGCTACTTGAACTTTTACCAGAAATGGATCTGAAGGTAGGTGCAAGTCCACAATTTTATTACACGCCACGCAAGAGCAGAGCTACGGACTTAATCTTAAAGGCTTCTGAACACTGTGAGAGAATTCAACCTTACATAATGATCTGTGTCACCACCTTCAGTAGAGCAATTGCACAGCTAGGCATTTTACAGGATGCCTTTGAAGAATTTGGGGTCTGTAATGCCAAGTTCATAAGAAAGGCTCAGAACATAGGAGAGTATTATTAACCCTAAAAAAAACCCCAAGACACAACTGCACTTCCACCTTTTAGTAGAAGCAGACTCTTAATAGTTGATTATTTTAAAGATCATGTTTAGACATAATACATGCTGATTACTGACTACAAGGCTTCTGAAATGCCAGGAACACTGGGAAGCAATAATGAATGAGAGAAGTAGAAATTTCATTTCTCTGGGAAATTTAAGTGCTTTGTTGTTTACATAAGAATATTTCTGGGTTATTAGGAAAAGTGAACTGAGCATCTGATAGGTATGTTTGGGGATCTGGTGCTCTGTCTCCATATTCTGTGGTATACCATCTTCTGCAGAGGCAGCGTAAAGATTCCTAAGTACTACCTTATGCCTTTTGGTCCATTTCTGGATCAAACCCAGGCCCTCTAATTTACATTGCATTAGCTTGCTACTTCAGGCAGATCTAATGGCATCTGAGGTGATCAATCATTCCCACTGTACTCTGTGAGTGGGAGTGAACAACTGAACTAGTAAATGCCTATCTCCTGCTCCTCTTCATCACAGCACACACCAAAAGGGAGCAGTTCTGTTTATAGCCAGGAAAATTACAGTCTCTGATATTGTTAGGAGATTATTTATGGCAAATTTGCTTCCACCTGTGATGCTAATTGTGCACACTTAGAGTCATCATTCAGTGTAGCTACAAGGGAACACAAAGTAATGAGGTAACATGTAGACAGACAACTGGGCATCCACATTGATACCTTTGCATTTCTCATCCATATACTCTTTGCTTAGAAGGAGAGAACAAAAAATAAAAATTTTAGACTCAACTTTCTGATTTGAATATGTCTTTGATTCAAAATTACATGGTATCCTTAATGCTGTGAAGCCAAATACAAAGACAATCTTGCTAAATATTGCAAAATATTAAGTCTTACTTGACTCATGATTATCATTTGTCATAAATCATATGCTTTTGTGAAATTCAACTATTGCATTTTTTTTTGTTTCTAATAATTAACCTTTGAACACAGAAAAGTAGTTACTTGGAGTATATTTATCCTGGTTTTATCTTTAGTTTTAAATTTCAAAGAAAAGCCTTAAACTTTATGTATTGGTATGTTTATTTTTGATGATTTATGAATTTGTTGTTTCAATGTTTAGATGGACTACATGACGATTAAAGGTATTAGAGCAGACCCAGCCATATTTTTCTAATCATGTTGCTTAACACTGTGAGTACAGGGCTTTCATTTCCGCAGGCATCACGGTACCTAGACTATATGCTTATTTTGCCACTTGTCATTTGTAAGCAGTACAGCAACTGGGAAATTATTCTTTCAGTGTCTAAAATGATTTACCTGTGATTCACCTATGGTGGCAAACATAACTGTTTCAGATACATTGAATCTTATTATAGATGACACAGGTAAACAAACCATTGTTTGCGATTTTAGTTCTTTTCTTGTTAATATTTTCTTTTGTATCAAAGACATTCATTTTTTTCCTCAACTCTGCAATAAACTTTATTCCTAAATGAGTCAAGTCATCAGCAGTGCACAATCCCACAGAACAGAATGCAGAAGGTTAGCCTTTTTGCAACTGCATGGCTCACAGTCTTGAATACGGGTACAAAACATAACAATATAAATAAAAGAAGTAGGATTCAGGATAATGAAAACATTTTAAAAAGAAGCCTTTCTGCTTGACTCCTTAGAGACACGTGGTGCTGTATCACAGTAAAATAGTCAACAACTAGGTTAGAAAGCTCAGCCACCAGGCTGGTTCACAAAGTACGTATGCCAGTCTGCCACTGTCACCAAAAAATAGCCACTCAAGATGAATTAAAAGCAACACTCCTCACGTAAGTCCTCTCAGGTTTTTTCTTTGTCACTATGACTTTTCTTCCCTGTATCTTGATTTCTGTGCATATATTTGCAAATACGAGCATTAGCTGTGCCACACAGAGGCAAGCTGTACCTCTACAGTTGCCCATAGAATTACATCCTTAAAACTACAAAAAAAGGGAGCAGAAATCTACCTGAAGATTTGAAGTGTATGCAGCAGGCTGGAGGGCAGCTGGAGGAGATCCAGTATGCATCATTTACTTTACTGCACACCGGATCCTGGTGTAAGCAGAACATGCGAAAATAAAGTTGACAACTAACTAAAGCATCAACTATCAAGTCAGAATACTAGGGAAAAAGAGTTATTTCTGCTTATTAGTCTAGAAAAGTGCACACTTAATATCCCTGAATTACAAAAGAAGAGGACTGTTCTCAAATCAAAGAATAAACACAGTTCCATTTATCTTGAACTGTTTAATGTAAGTCAAAGCATAACAACATTGTACATTAGTAAAATACACATAGAAGCTGTAACCACCAGCATGACTAATAAAATGTGTTGTAGCAATGAGGGTATTGTTGTATTATAAATATTAATTCAAATGGTAATTTATTATAGTTACATTGCACCTGCAGGAAAAATATATTCAGAAAACCTAAAATGTTTTAATAAATAATGAAGGCAAACAACTTAAACACTATGTAAACGTATTGGATGCATTAACTTTGTTACTTACTGATAAATACAGAGTGATGCAGAATATTCCCATGTTTTAAAAATTAATTATTGACCACCATAGTCACAGGGCAACTACATTTGTTTTTCTTTGTAGTTTGCGATCCCCTTCTTGGAAAACATATATGGACTTGTACATCACATTCCAGCTGTAACTTCTTCCCTCATCACAGCCCATAAACAAGTTATCCTCACACAGTCCTCCTCAGCCATCTCCAGCTGATGAATTAGTGACTTACAGGTGCCCCATGTTACCCATAACTGGGTTCATGATTCTTGCGCTTCATAGTACTGAATTTCTTCTCTTCTTCATTGCTCCACTCCTCCACAAAATTTCTTTTTTCCTACACAATATTCTAATGCTGCTCTATACTGATTATTCCCTTCTGACTTTAAAAGGACAATTTGATTAGCATATATTAGTCTTATGGTCTAAGGTCAGTAATGAAAACAAGACTAGTTCTAAAACAGCTCATTGATGCTATCCAGCAGTAACATTCTTACCATCTTTTAGATTTCCTTTTGGGCACAATTTCAAGACTCTCTAGCATGCTCTTCATCCACTTTGCTATTTTGTACTATATACCAACCCTTCTTCCAGCAGCAATGACTCAGTGTTCTCCTGAAAGCCCGTGGGCAGCCAACCAAATGACTGAATTTCTGTTCAAATGGAGATTTTTCAGTGCTTCCAAGAGCTCTTTTAAATCAGAATAGAAGTACAATTATTTAATTATTAATTAACCTAAGAACATACAAATAAAAACTGTGATGACACAGTCTGTCAGAAACACTAAAATACAGGTG
>VFFE01007789.1:2485174-2591441 GCA_008921705.1 Burhinus oedicnemus | reverse complement strand
GAGCAGGGGGAGGTAGAGTTTCTGGGTTTGCAGCTGCTCAGTAAACCTGAAGAGCATTGGAGCATTTGCAACCATGAGGCGCTAAGAACAAAGCCCTGTGCAAGCTCAGTCAGAACTGCCACTGCAGGACAGAATCTTGGAGCTATGCTGACATCTGGGGCTTCAAATGTGCCACCTTCCTACCACCGGTCCCTCCTCTCAAGTTATGTCCACTGGGAAAGCAACCTACAGAGCCAGCTCCAGAAAAAAAGGTCTGTTGTTTCCCCAAATAGGCATGAGGTTACTTTAGCATAACCTCTCTAGGATATACTACTGTCACATTTCATTCCATTTATGCCTTTATCATCATCATATTTTGGGTTTGTAGATTAATGGATCTGTCTTGCCTGGATTACATAGATTTAAACATAGACTGTGAATTTTTTGTTTTTCTACTCAACTGGATACCCAGTCAGACTTAAAACAACTTGTTCCTTGACCTGTGATTGCTAGCGTTACTTCTTTCAATATTCTGAAAGGGACTTACCCAGTTTCCACAAAACACACACACTATGCTCTTGGAGCTTTCTTCCACTATGAAGGTCATATTTCTTTTCATTCATGTTTCCATTAGTAATACTCTTCATTAGTAATGAAGTACAATGCATTTACTTTAGGGCAAAGCAAGTTTGCCAACACCAAGCTGTGTGGAGTGGTTGACATGCTGGAGGGAAGGGATGCCATCCAGAGGGACCTGGACAGGCTTGAGAGGTGGGCCCATACCAACCTCATGAAGTTCAACAAGGCCAAGTGCAAGGTCCTACATGTGGGTCGGGGCAATCCCATGCACAAATACAGGCTGGGTGGAGAATGGATCAAGATTAGCCCCAAGAGAGGGACTTGGGGGTGTTGGTGGATGGAAAGCTCAACATGAGCCGGCAATGTGCGCTCACAGCCCAGAAGGCCAACCACATCCCAGGCTGCATCAAAAGAAGCATGGCCAGCAGGTCAAGGGAGGTGATTCTGCCCCTTTACTCTGCTCTCATGAGACCCCACCTAGAGTAGTGTCCAGCTTTGGAGCCCCCAATCTAAGAAGGACATGGACCTGTTGGAGTGGGTCCAGAGGAGGGCCACAAAGATGATCAGAGGGTTAGAGCACCTCTGCTATGAGGACAGGCTGAGTTGGGGTTGTTCAGCCTGGAGAAGAGAAGGCTCCAGGAAGACCTTATAGCAGTCTCCTAGTATCTGAAAGGGGCCTATAAGAAATCTAGAGAGGGACTTTTTACAAGGGCAGGTAGTGATCGGATGAGGGGTAATGGATTCACACTGGAAGAGCGTAGATTTAGACTAGATCTCAGGAAGAAATTTTTCACTGTGAGGGTGGTGAGGCACTGGAACAGGTTGCCCAGGGAAGTTGTGGAGGCCCCATCCCTGGAAGTGTTCAAGGCCAGGTTGGATGAGGCTTTGGGTAACCTGGTCTAGTAGGAGGTGTCCTTGCCCATGGCAGGGGTTTGGGACTAGATGATCTTTAAGGTTCCTTCCAACCTAAATCATTCTATGTTTCTATGATTGTATATTTTCTATTGAAAAAAGTCCTATTTCTTCTTGCTCTTTGTTTTAAACTACTCTAAGACAGCTGCCAATTCTTTAGATATTCTGTTTTTCAAGATACATGCAATTGCTGATCTCAAAAGGATTCCTTTATGGCTTCCTTGAGATCACTTTAAGAGACTCCAGCCTTCCTTGTATGTCAGTCTTATTATCATGTAAAATTATCAGTCCACAGCATTTTGCAATACAGAAAAAAAATTTATATATATCTATCTCATGTATACAAAACTTAAAATAAAAGCCTAGTGGCTAGAAACAAAAACGTAGACTAGTCTGACAGACGTCAAGAGCGACTCCTTAAATAACTCCCAGTAAACACCATAAAAATCCCTCTTGTAGCATCCCTTCTTCTAGAAAAAGGTACTAGTCAGTGAGGCCACTCAAGCCATGGCATCAGCTCAGTTCTAGTCCTTTCTTCTGCATGTATTCTGAGTCAGATGTGCTGATTTTAAAGATAAAATTAAGTATTTACTTCTTTTTTCTACTTACACCTCCAAAATCAAGACAACTAAACTTCATTAGGTGCTGATTACATTCTCATAGGTTATACCAGTGCAAATATCATAAGTCA
Organism: Burhinus oedicnemus; assembly: GCA_008921705.1. Lineage (NCBI taxonomy): Eukaryota > Metazoa > Chordata > Aves > Charadriiformes > Burhinidae > Burhinus > Burhinus oedicnemus. The sequence continues at coordinate 2,589,280 of VFFE01007789.1, read as the reverse complement.
AGCACTAAATTATATGGTGTCATTGATCTTAAACCTCTTATTTTTCTCATTCGCAAGTATAAGCTGAGAAGCAAAAGAATACCAAACTCTCAAGAGCCTTTGAAAGACAATGGAAATCTTCCTGAAAACATGCTCCAAGAGGAATGTAATATAACTTGACAATTTCAAAATTGAAATCTCAAAGGTGGTTGTAGTCCTTCTCAAATCCAAAGAAACTCATCCTTTTCAACACATGCATACCTATCATTTTTGGTATTCCAAACTTTTTTTTTAATAAACAATTTTTCATATTGAAGCTACATGATTCTAGTGCTTTCTGTAAAATTTTAATACTTTTGAGATAAAACAGAGATTATTTACAACCTTTGCAAATATATGCAATAAAAGCACCATCAAGTGTTAGAAGCAGATTCACATACAAGCTTAGCTGTTATAGACTTGTGTCCCTTCTTTTTCTGCTCTTGGGATCGTTTTACCACATTTAAGAAAGAAAATATTACTCTTTTCTCATCATGATACTCTGGTAGCTGGGAATCTCATGCGTTACATTTTCACTTTAAAAATGTAACATGCGCCATGTCAACTAGCAAGCTATAAATATTTACAGATTTCATGTAAATATTTTAGTCATATATTTAAATAGCTATAGGTTTTCAGATTGTTTTGAAAGTAAACATTTACAGATGATGATTTTTTTAAATTTTTTTTTTTTTCAGGAGGGAACACACAATAAAGAAGTAGCATTAGGGGTATTTGGAGTGGTGCTATTAAAATTTTTGAGTAAACTGCATTACCAATAAAAATTATTAATAGAATTAATTCCCAAATCTTAGCCCACGTGGATACAATTGATCTTAACTGAAGGCAGTAATTCTTTATAATTTTTAAAAAATATAAAAACATAGCAGTTTTACTGTATCGTTCATCAGAACTACTTTGGCTAAATATTATTCTACTCCTCACTAAAAAATGATGAACTTTTTCAAAGTAGGAAAAAAAATTAGAAAAATCAAACATTGAGGTTCATGAAGTGGCTGAATTTTCATATGTTCTCAGGCTATGAATTCTTCAAATAGTAACAAAATAGCAAGTAATTGAGCAAAAAAATATTTGTGATTGGTTAGTTTTTGGATGACAGTACTATATTTTCAATTGAAGATGAAAAGACCATTGGAACCAGGTGGATTTCTCATAAGGTTACAAATGCTTTCCTAGGATCCTGCATGGATTAAATCTCTCTCTGCAGTCCTTTTCCAAAAGTATTACCCGACATACCAACTATTACCAAAACCAAAATAGATCAATGGAATTCAAGGGAAGTTTTTACACAGCAAAAATTCTTAATTAAAACTAAAAAAATATCATTATGCTTAGCAATATCGTAGGAGGTAAAAGAGCATTTAGGCCTTAAATCCTTGCCAGTAAGTTAAATATAGAGAAAGTCACATATGAGAAGGGCAATGTGGTTTTATACATACGCACACATAATATGTATATGCACACTCAGACATCATCAAAATAGGATCTTTAGACTGATAGTTATAACTATTTTAAAATCTTATTGAAATGAATATGCACATTTAAGTTTTTAAGAGGTTTCACCATCTTTGGCTTCTGTATTATACATAAAAATAATAATGATGGTTATTTCCTCATGGGACAATATAACACAAATTCAATTAGATGACTCACTGTTCTATTAACAGAAAACTAATGAATTGGAATCTTATGGCCAAATTATACCACCAAGTCTGTTTTTTTCAGCAACATTTTGCTGTAAACGTAGGAGTTTAAAGATGCAAAATTACAATTATCTTGTGCCACTTGCAAACTTGTAGTGTAAAAATTCATTCTGCTAAGAGAACATTGTTCACATTGGACTTACCAGGCATACTCATTTCTGGCAGCAGCTTTGACATCTTTTCAGATGGTGCTTTTAACACCAGCAAGCATTAAGGAAGCTGTTGTATCATAGTCACAATCATAAACAAGGACAGGGCACTGGAAGTATGTGCTTTCCAGTAGTGACATAACTAACCAAAATCCATGTTATAAACAGTGCGTAGGAAACAATTGCACCAAGAAATAACCTTGTATGATCCTTTTCCACTTGAAAACTTTGTCCTGAATAAATGTGAGTGCTCTAGACACTTGTAAAGGGTTTCCTGCATCCAGACCCCTGTTGGAATAGTATGTATAATTTCTACACCTGGAACAGCTATCCAGATGTGTTGCCCAAGTGTACATCAACTGTGTCAAGCATATGGAATATATCCGAAGCACTAGGTACCCATTGGACTCAGCACACGTGAACCCAGACATGTCTAGCTCAGACACTTTAGAGCAGATATGCAACAAGTTAAGATTTGGTAAGCCTATCTTATAAAATCTAGAAGCTTGGTCCTCTTTACCTCAGCAGTGCTTTGCACTAATGCAGTGCTGAATTGAGAAGGTCCTTCAATAGAAGGTCATACAAAGTGAATGAGAGAACTTAGTTTGCAGTGAATGCAAAACAAGCAAGGTTTTTTGCATGTTACATACCTTCACGCATATTCGAGTTAAGATCAGCTATATGCTGGACCAGATTTCCATATTTTATCTTCAGACCATCTTCTCATGACATTCACACTGCCCGTTCCATATAACCCTCATTTTGAACACATCTAGAGCCAGCATCAAAAAACTCTTAAGAACTACCCATAATATTTGAAAGCCTTTGCCTCTCTCCCTAATTGAGACCTCATTTATTTTTTTATTTCTTGTGCCCATGGTCAACAGAGTGATTTTAGTTTATTTAGTATTTAAATATAAGAATAAGTAATAGACAGAGAGCCACAGGACTCTATCAAAGTGGTCTTCTCATCAAGGATCTAATGGGAGAAATAAACCATATTGATGGGAAAGCAAATGGCTGTAGTCAGGCAGGAACGGGATGCGAGAAGCCAACATGAAAATGGAGAAATCTGGCATGTCCTCCAAGGGCAGTGAACATCTCATTCTGTTTACAACCTTGACAGGCAACCACTGTGTACACACTGCCCATACTTGTGACAGCAGCTGTGTTGTGAGTATGTTCCACTAACTAATTTCACCATTTAACATGCCTGAAGGAAATCACATTACTGAGGACCATGCCAAGGGATTTTGATTTCACTTTTATTTCTTTTACATCTTGCAGGTGCAAAAATTCAAAAATTTCAATTGCATTTTCATAGTCCGTTTCCCAGGATTTTGTGTGTACTGTCTGGAAAACAACATCCAGCAAACCTCTGCTTTTAAGCAGGGAGGCAACTTTCTGGCAAATCTGTGCAACAGCTCAAGCTATGTTTTGTCATATCCTCTCTTGCTTAGTGCTACACAATTGCTGTGGTTCTGTTATACAGCTTTAGAAGAATTTTTCTGAAAGAGGTGAACATGTTTTTAGTCTTGGGGAAAAAAAAAAAACCAAACAAACAAAACAAACCCACCCTATAATCCAAGTTTTCATCAAGATGTTGCCAACCTCAAGTTTCCTCTGTTTTAATCTCTCCAGCTAGAGCCAGGTCACAAAGCAAAAATATTTCCATGGAAACTTCTACCATTGCTTGTGCTCTAAGAAAACGCTGTTCCATGCTGTTTTGATCAGCTTTCTTCACAGGTTCAAATAAATTGCACTAAATTATATAACAAAGCAGCATCAGCCTCTCTGAAGAAAGATGTCTTGCAAAGCTTAAAACTTGCTGCAGCTGCTGAGCTGCTCAAGTATTAGATGCTGTCATGCCTAATCTTGGCAGAGGTTAAAGATTGTAAAGGAAACTAAAAGAGATGGTAAAACAGGTTTAGAAATATGAAGAGGTTACGTTATTTTTTCCCACTCATGAATTTATCCCAGTATTTGAATAGATTAACATAGACTGCAAGCTATTGTGTTGGTCCATAAGCAGGCAGAAGCTGAGGAAGTCATGTAAATAACCTGCCACTAAAAGTGAAAATTATTTAAAAGCCTTAAAAACCACTTCATGTGAGTTCAGAAAACATCACTCTCTCTACTGTATGATAATGTGAGTTAAGCTCCAGCAAGTTGCAGCTCTTTCACAGAAGGTGCCTTAGTAAGTTATTATATCCCTTCACCTGGTCTTACTTTAGTTTTAGGAATGAAGACTTTTATCTGGGGCAAGGATTGCCAGTAATGTTGTTTCGTTCAATGCTATTTGTATTTGCCATTATCTGTTCAAAATAGGTGAATTCAAAAGGCCAACAGAAGTAAGTAAAGTATTTTCAATCTGCTGATCATTTAGGGACAAACTGGAAAACTGCCTGGATCCAACCTGATGGCAGATGTATTTATTCTCTATTTGCTTGTTCCAACACAACGAAATGAGAGTATATGTGCTGCTTGCATTTTTGCCTGAGGGACAAGGGCTTTCTATTGTAGTTAATGGACCATCTACAAACAGAAAATTAATTTGGCAAGAACTCACTGATGTTGTGGAAATCAGAGAAGCATGGTCCATTTTGAAAGTAATTAATCCAGCCAACAAATAAAATTTCAGTTGTTTGGGGCACGAGAACTTTGGCATATGGAAAGGAAGAGCAAGAAAGCTTTTTTTGAAGAGAGTTTACCTGCACAGGGAGATGTTACATTTTGGAAACAGCACACACAGAAGAGTAGTTAACCTTTCCAATAATGGAGCAAGGTTGAAATGTTAGTGAAACAATATACACCTTGCCTAGTTTAAAGCTATGTTATCTATAAAAGTCACTTTTCTATAGCTGCCAATGCACTCATGTTTCGTGACAAAAATGAGGGGCATATTTCTTTGAAAGACCCAATTGATAAACTACTGGAATCATTTGCTTTCGCAGATTCATAATTGCTGATTTCTTTACTGTTTGTTTACAGTCGCTGAGAGAACTGGGAAGTTTCTGATAAAGAGAAGTAGCACATCCCACTTCCCTGTGTATCTTTGGCCTCCATGGAACAGACACATTCCTGATGCTGAGATTTTAGCACATTTGAAACCTTGTATTCACAGTGCTGCAGAGAATTTCGTTGGTGTTTTCTTACAGAAAGGGCGTGTGTGTTTTTGGTAAAAAATGGATTTCAAATCAGGCACTAGTTGTGCTGATTATACCTCCAGGTCAAGAAGCCGAATTTGTTAAAGCAGTGACTGGACACTATCGGACAATGAGGTGAACAGCAGAAATACTGATGGCTTTCCAGTCTATTCAACACTGCCATAGTGAAACTTCAGTCAAAACTATAAAGTCTTTTGAGATCTGTTTTAAAAAATACATCTTGAACAGAACTGTAAAAATAATTTTATCAAAAGACATGTAATCAGTGTAAATAAAACAATGGAATATTAAACTTTCAGACACAGGAAGAACATGCATGGATAGCCAACAGCTTGAATTCATCCTGCCTCAGTCAGAACCTTACATTCTGGTCTAAACAATAAGCATAGAACACAGTTTTAATATTCAAAAAACTTACGGTCATATTTTCTCCCATTTTAGTGATCACACACACTCTAGCTCAACACTTCTGCCTTTGTTAGAATTGAATCTCTCTACATTGACCCTTTAATTTGGCTGAAAAGTAGGTGGAAACAGCAGTTATTGAATCTATGGACTCATGTAAGAAAGTAATGAAAGGAGGAGTTTGGCAGCTTTCTCATCCTGTGGTTCAACTTGAACAAAGTTTCACCTGAGGCTAGAAACAGATATGACAGTGAAGCTGACTGTATTTCTTGGCCTATAACATCTTCACTACTGAGGATGATACATCAGCCAATAAGGTCATGATTTCATCTTATAATGTCAATTTTTGATAGGAAGAACATCTATTTATTGTAAATAGAGCAAAAGTGAAAACAGTCATTGAAACATATATGGGCAACTAACAAAGGCATTATACGGGATTTTTTTTAGTATCACATAGTACTGTAACTAGATATGATCTCTCACAATCAATTCAAAATAATATCAAAATAGTAAGTTTTGCTCTTTAGCAAACAGTTTCATTCTCCAGAGAGATACACTGGTTAAAAATAACGTATTGATCAAGCAGAACATGGATTAGCAATTCAGTTATTCTTTGCTAGGATATTACATATATCTTGATGCAACTAGCAAATCAGAAGTTTTTGAATTACTTTATATACGAAGACAAGAGCATTTTCCCTCTAGGTAGATGTAGCGAGACACCATGAATTCGTGAAGGAGCACTATGTGCTCCACACTCTATATGCTCTAGTTTTCCCATTACCCTCCAAAGACATGCTTAAATTCTCTCATTAAAAAGTGGCAGAAAATTACACGTAACAGTATAACTTCTAATGAACAACTCTCATCCAGTCAGCTGAAGAAAAGAGGTCACAAAGAAACTTTGGGAATAACAACCATTAAGTCAACCGATAACATTGATTGTTCTTTGTGCAACAAAATTCATCATCACCATTGGATTTAAGGCCATGTAAGACACAGAGTCAACTGTTTAACAGGATACTACAATCTACTAAGAGATCAGAGCTCAGAAGTCAGGACAGAAAAAAAAAAAATCTCTTAACTTGTATTGCATGGATCAGCTGACAAATTTAAATTGTTAGGGCGTGAATCAGCACAGGCACGGATTTGGCTTCCAAAGTAGAGGAAAACATATTTGTAGACAGCATTTTTTTCCCTACGTAACATCATATTCAGATATCTTTTTTTTATTATTATTATTTTTGCTAGAAAATAATCATTCTCCCCCCTAGTAATAGAACATGAATGAAAAGTACATTTGTAAAATAAGTACACAGCATGTACCCTAATTGTATAAATCCAAAATAATAGTGCAATGAATCTGAGAAGATAGTGCAATTTACATGACTGACGTTTCTTCATCGTCTGAGTACCAAAGCGCCTGAAGAAAACTGTGCTGGCATTAAATAAGGATATATTGCTGTTAGCAAGTTGCTAATATACAGTATGATGAAATCCGTTTGTCTAATTCTGAAACTCATGCTTATAAGCAACATATATATATAACTTATAAATGGAGAAAACCTAAACATTTCATATATTCTGTTGTTGTAACTCGCAGAAACAAATGAACTTAGGCGTTCTGAATACAGATGCTCAGATAAAGCTCTCACTAGACTGAAGGGAAATGCCTCTGCAGGCACATAGAAATATACAAAAATTTACTATTCAGAAATATTTTGGGATGTAGAACTTAAAACACCAAGGCCCCTGCCCTGGCCAATATCTCAGCGGTGCCTGAAGGGTTTGTCCGAGAACAGAATCAAGCTTTGGCAATTAAAAAGCTCTACAATGTGTTGAACAAAATCTGTGCTAATTGAAGGAGGACTGTCGAGGCTGGAGTGTGGAAAAGAAAGTTGAAATCCAAATTTCTTCTTTATTTTTCTAAGCAGAGCCATGAGCCTATTAGCAATTGTGTCTGCAGCAGGAAGAAATGCAGTCTTTTCCTGGTTTATTTTGTATTCTACTCCTTAATGGAATATTTTAAAAAACAAAAACAACAAAAAAACCCAAACTAAACACAACACTTAGGCATCCCAAAACAGTGTATTTGTCATTGAGGTGAGAGAGGATACACCTGAGCTTCTCAAACTAAAGCATTCTTCAAAACCATGCGCATTAACATTATGTGAGAAATTACTACATTTAGTAATAAGTGCTATGCTTATTGAAGTTTTAACATGAACAACAAAGACAGGTGTAGACCCATGTCTTCAGCCATCCTAGTAATGTCTAGAGATATGGTCAAAAAAGACTAGGCAGAACCAAAGTAATAGAAACTTACACTACTTCAGTTGTACATATTCCCTAAGGAGATTATTTTGATTTCGAATATTATCTGGACCAAATATACAGAATGTAAAATCCAGTGGAGAGGACAGGGTTTATAAACATCTGGGGTTTGTTTCTTTACGTCTTGCCTAGCTTTATTTAAATATTCAAACTTGTGGCAAACAAACGTTTTAATAAATATAGCCTCCTCACTAAATCTTCCTCGTGCATATATATATTTTATTTGAAAAACCCCCACTTTCTACCCAATTCTGTAACAATTTATCTATACAAATTCTATCCAAAAAACATATCCTATCCTAGAGTAACATTTATTTTGTTTAAAAAATTGGAATCTGATTTTTTTTTTTTTAAAAAACAGTTTAATTCTGAAAATCCTAAAGCCTAGTCTCCTTTCCACAAATATTTTATCAGGCAAGGAAGAAAGAAATCACCAAAGCATGCTGCCAAGTGAATCGATATTTTTAATTAAAATTTTATCTTCTAAAAAACTGAGTGCTTATTAATGAATTCAAACATGTTTATAGGATGGATTTTGATTGTGCATGTTTGCTCTTTCTTGGCAACAATCGAATATAAAATTGAAGTCTTCATTATTACTGTAATTCTTTCTTCAGCATTCTGCTATGCCACAGCTTCCTTCTGCATATGTATGCTTCTCTGGAAATCTCATCTGAAGAGAGACAATTTATGTCTCATAGCTAGCCCAAACAAGTGTACGTGCATGATATAAAGGCAAAACCAAAACAAAACACTAACTTTGCTGTGTAAAGAAAGATTGCACGAATCCCAGTGTACTCCTTAAGCTCAACACAAAAAAAATCTTTCAATGGAGGCACATTCTGCATAGCAGTAATCCTCCAGATATGGTCAGAGTCACAAAAAGCTGCAAAGACTACTTTCCTGGTATTGATTGTATCTCGCTAATGGGCAACAAAGCTTAAAGGTCACTGTCACATAGCTAGCCAGCTGTGAAAAGAAAAATAGCTTCTCCCTTTCTCCTATTCAGGGCCAATACTTTATACCGCATCTTGCAGTAGAGTTTAAAACATTATTCTCATTTTTAAAATAAGTATCTTTGCTTTAGTTAAATTTGACAAATAATTTAATATGCTTCTGTTATAGCAAGTCATTACTTCTGAAAAAACTGAAGTGAAATTTCTTTCACTTACAACACAGAGGTCTGGACACCTGCTGGTGTAAATAAGTACAGTTATAATGTAAATACTGCTTGGCACTGGGGCTGAATGGTAAATATTTTAGCTTCACCTGCCTTCCTGAACATGATCAGCAACAATCTGTCCAAAAATAAAAAAATAAAATAAAGTCTTGGGCAGCAGTTTGGATTTTATTCCTTTGCATAGAGCTTTCAACAACTTCCCATCTATGTGGTAAGTGGAAGTACAAGCACCAAAACACACAGATACGGACAGAGCTTATCTATGAATAGTAAACTTTTTTTCCTATTTTTTGATTTAAGGTCAAATTTTCCAAAAGCCAAAATAGAAGCTAATTACCCCATTCTGTATACCAATTCAGTGCTTAATAGAGGGCATAGCCGGCACCAGTCTCCTCTCTTAAAACACATGTATGTGAGTTTTGGGGTTTGGGTGGTGGGTTTTTTTGGTGGTTGGTTTATTTGTTTCTTGAAATACAAAGTAGGGCTTATATCTGGCCATTCAAGAAAATGGAGGTAACCCTGCCCCCCAAGCAGCCTGGCACATAACTGAGGGTGAGCTGTAGCAACATCCTTCCAAGGTCTCAGAGATGCAGCTCTGGCACTCACCGAGACCTGGGACTCTTCCCACTGCTACGCAGCCTGACGCACAAGAACTGGTAATACACCGTACCAGCGAGAGCAGCTCCTTAGTGTACAGTGCCCAAACCTGTTAAGATTGATCTAATAAGCAAAATTGAAACAGACACTGAAAAAAAGCATCTCTCACTTCAATTATAAAAGTGCTACTATGTAACCACATTGTATAAAAGCACTACTACATAAGCACATTGCATAATTCAGATGAACAAATTTATAACTTTGTTCTTCAGCCAAGAACCTCAATGTAATTTACTGAAATTTAGAAGTGCCATAACAGCATATCAAAAGAAAAGTCTCTATCAAAAAAGCTCACAATATAAATAGAAAGTATTTGGCAAAAGGATAAGTAGCATATTACAAAACTGTTTTCCTCAGATTTTATTGGTTCCCCCTCCCCCAACTTACCTCTTTCATTTTCTGTCAGAGTTTGAGGGACTTGCTCATTTCACAAGGACTTTGTATTCAATTCTGTGGCTAGTCCCTACAGATTATTCAATTTCTCTCCCTTTAAACAGAGGCAAGGCTATACCAACACTACCAAAGAAAGAGTACTGAATTCAAAAGAATGTTTAAGTTTTTTAAATTATTTTTTTTTAATACGAACTAATCAACACATAATCTTGAATTTAATTGGCAAGCACACCACAAAGCAACTAGGAAGGCTGTATTTTCAGTTTCCATCTCTTACAGCTCAGAGGCATCCCCAAGAGCAAGCAGAGGCTGTTTTAAATTCCAGGTGCTTCCCCAGATCATTAATAGTATTCTGAAGATCAAACCTGTGAAATCATATAACATTTAATTCCTTACTCAACTCCCCTGTACCAGTGCCATTGCAATAATTCAGATGAATAACCAAAAGGAGAACAACATCTTATCTCTGGCTCCACAGCATCAGGTAACTAAATTCTGTACAAAATAAATTCACTATAGCTGTTTCTACAAGTTCACGAAATGTCTAGTGATTGTCTTTTTTTCTCGTAACACCAGTTTTAAGTACCTGATCCAAATCCCATACAAGTCAATGGAGCTCTTTCTATTTACATCAATAGACTTTGAATGAAAGTTTGTCAGATTCTTGCAGTTATCTCTGCAGGCAAGTACAGAGCTTAGCCAAGAGAAAAATAATTTCCTTCCTTCTGAATTCAGGTCAGTGGGAAAATTACAACATTGCTGGTAGATTGTTTTTCGTCTTCCAATTCACTCTAACTTTTTGTAGTTGAACAGAAAATCCTTGACACAAGCAATAGATGTACTCCCTGAAACCCCAGAAGAAATCAAAACAAGGCAGTGAGCCATCTCTGAAATTAACTCAGCTACAAAAGCTAAGAGAGCTAAAGCCTTTTAGAATAATATGAACAAGCTAAGTCCAGAGGGTACATAGGCAAAAAATTTTATAAAGAAGCACAGTGAACCAGATTTTTCCTGAGAGCACCCCATGAAGTAAATGAGAAGTGCTTGGTGGAAGCTAACTCTGCTGACATTTTAGATTTTGACAGAAACTCAGATTTTGAGTTCATACATTATTAATAGCTTCCTGTTTAGTCATTTTAAACACACAAAATCCAAGAGCGTTGTACCAAAACACATAGATGAGATAGATACACACAAACTCGTCCCACTCCCTCTGAACCATTTAAATACTGAATATAGTCTTCTGCACTAACAGTCATGAAACAATTATAAGTTGCATAACTTCTAAACAACATACTTATTTTTGTATATATAAACAATATCTCAAATAAACCCTGGATTTTGAAAGTGTTGTTCTTTTTGAGTCCTCAGATAATTGTATATTTAACAACACTCACTCTCAAACCACCCTTGAAATCAGGCACAGGGCTGGAAAACTCAAACAGGAAGGGGTACCATGAGAAAAAGAAAGCAATGAGGGTAACAGGTAGGAGTATGATATTGGTACCAAAAAAACCCCTCATCAAGGTACATTTTACCTTCCATTACTTATATATGTAAGCATCATATAACTTTACCCTTCTTGTTTATTTTATTTTTGCCTTCGCTTTATTCTCTCCCAACGATTAAATCTTGCTTATCATTGCAAGAAACACAGAGAGACACTCTCTCTCCAAAATTGAACTTGATGGATGAAAAGGAGAAATGCCATCTAATCTTGTAAGAGGGGATAAAGTAGGTTTGACAATTTGGGAAACAAAAGGTGTAATCAAGAGAAGTAAAGTGATGCAGTAGCAGAATTTTAGCTGACTTAATGAAAGAATACACTGTGTTTTAAGAAATCATTTTAAGAGGAAAGCAGCAAGTGGTGTCAGCAATACCAATTTAGTGAGAGTATCCTGTGCTTTTCAATAAGCACAACAGCAAAATCATTCAGATGAGAATAAATGGTATTGTGGAAAATAAACCTGACTTCACAGTTTTATATTAAATAAATAAATAATGCATTAAGAAGAGGAGAAGTGAAATACCATAGCAAAAAAGGATATCTAATGCATATATTTTATGGTCAACTTATATTATGGTCAAGTCCATAATATTTTCTGAGTTTTTGAGACTGCTTTACAGCTTTCTAGTAAGAAGCTCACAGCAATCAACACAATGCTTTCAGAAATTTACAGAAGATTTTGTCATAGACACTGGGTGTTACCAACCGTCACTCAGCTAAAAGTTAGGTTTAAGCTAGATTTAAGCCAGTTTAGAAGACACCTCTCTTTAACCACTGTGGTTAACTTGAAATTGCTCTTGCATTTGGAAAGAATTTCATCATAACACAAGTGTCCTCACATCATTAATGGAGCCTAAACCATCACATTTAAACGAAGTGACTCAGATAGTATACATTATGTTGGATGAATACAAACACAAACGCACAGACAGGCAAAGAACACACATCAGGTAAGGTGTGAATTTCCAGCTAATCAAATAGAATCATAGAATCATTTAAGTTGGAAAAGACCTTTAAGATCATTGAGTCCAACCGTTAACCTAGCCCTTCCAAGTCCACCACTAAACCATGTCCCTCAGCACCACATCTACATGTCTTTAAATACCTCCAAGGATGGTGACTCCACCACTTCCCTGGGCAGCCTGTCACAATACCTGACAACCCTTTAGGTGAAGAAATTTTTCCTAATATCCAATCTAAACCTCCCCTGGCGCAACTTGAGGCTGTTTTCTCTTGTCCTATCACTTGTTACTTGGGAGAAGTGACCAACCCCCACCTCGCTACAACCTCCTTTCAGGTAGTTGCAGAGAGCCATAAGGTCTCCCCTCAGCCTCCTTTTCTCCAGGCTGAACAGCCCCACTTCCCTCAGTCGCTCCTCATAAGACCTGTGCTCTAGACGCCTCACCAGCTTCGTTGCCCTTCTCTGGACACGCTCCAGCACCTCAATGTCTTTCTTGTAGGGAAGGGCTCAAAACCAAACACAGTATTCAAGGTGCAGCCTCACCAGTGTCGAGTACAGCACGATGATCACTTCCCTTGTCCTGCTAGCCATGATATATCTGATACAAGCCAGGATGCTCTTGGCCTTCTTGGCCACCTGAGCACACTGCTGGCTCATATTCAGATGGCTGTCAACCAACACCCCCATGCTCCTTTTCTGCTGGGCAGCTTTCCAGCCACTCTTCCCCAAGCCTGTAGCATTGCATGGGGTTGTTGTGACCCAAGTACAGGGCCCAGCACTTGGCCTGGTTGAACCTCCTACCATTGGCCTCAGCCCATCGATCCAGCCTGTCCAGACCCCTCTGTGGAGCCTTCCTACCCTCAAGCAGATCAACACTCCCTCCCAGCTTGGTGTCGTCTGCAAACTTACTGAGGGTGCACTCGATCCCCTCGTCCAGGTCATTGATAAAGATATTAAACAGAACTGGCCCCAATTCTGAGCCCTGGGGAACACCACTTGTGACAAGCCACCAACTGGATTTCATTCACCACAACTCTTTGGGCCTGGGCATCCAGCCAGTTTTTTTACCCAGTGAAGAGTACACACCCATCTAGGCCATAAGCAGCCAGTTTCTCCAAGAGAATGTTGTGGGAAATGGTGTCAAAGGCTTTGCTAAAGTCTAGGTTGACAACATCCACAGCCTTTCCCTCATCCACTAAGGAGGTCACCTTGTCAGCCCCAGGCTGCCTTGTTTTATCCCTTTCCCACTCCAAATCTAGTTGTTACATAATTTAAATGCTTAACACGTGTTCTAAATTCATGATGTTGTCTCAGTTTTCTTTCACTATGTTGCCATAAAAGCTATTGCATAGACATACCTGCTGTAGGCCAAAACCAATCAAGAAATTAATGAGTAATAATTTAAAATTAAAAGATCAATAGCTATATTTATACAATCTTTCCTATCCCTGCATAGACATAAATAAAAATGCTCCAAATGAAACCTCACTTCCAGCCACCTGGTTCCCTTTGGAACATTGAATAGTAACCAACAGTAACTTAGTTTTGATTAATCCCTCAAAACTATTAGCACTGAACAGTTTAGGAAAAATATAACTGGTAGGAAATAGAAACTGCTTATTGAGGTTTTGGAGGGTCTTTGGACCCTTTCTTCAGAGCTGTCTGCTATTACTGATCATCTAGCACTTAAAAGATCAAAATAATAGTACTATAAAATATGAATGTATCTTGTATCATGTACCTTGCAATGTTTTTAGATTAACGCAGTGATATAATATGTTACTATTATTGACTGACCCTCCAAGAAGGAAAAAAGCCACAGACATGGCCAATTGTTTAGCCAATGTATCCGAGAAAGATTACTGTGATTTGCGTGTTTCCTTTTATTGGAAAAAGTATTTGCTGAATATACAGATACATAATGTATATTTACTTATTCCTCAAATAAATGAATAGTAAGCACTTTACCAGGCCTTTTAGGTCTTGACTGGCTCTCCTTCAAGATATATTGCTGCATATTAGCAAAAACTTGCTGAGTTTTCCAAACAATAGAGAAAATTCCTAATTTGTCAAAGCTCTTAAGTACTCATATTAGCTTCTTACTCAAATGAGAAACATAAGTAAATTCTCACGGATCTATACTTGTTCTCAACGTTTATCACTCCCCAGTTTTTCTAGGGCCTCTAACCAAAGATGCCCAAAGCCGAGACAGAACCGAAGAAGTCATGTGGTAGAATGCAGTGGACACCAGGGATCAGTCTGAAAAAGAACCTTCAGCAGTCAGATGAAATACTGACTACTAAGAGACATATAATGTGACAAATGAAACAAAGGAAAACTTGACAAAGGCATAGAGAAACATCCAAGGCAGGAGCAAAAAAAAGGTGGAAAGGAGAAGTGATATTTCAGAAAATTTTTATCTGAAGAGAGGTGGAATGTTGTTTCGGAACGTAGTATACAAAGATTCGCGTATCTTTGGTTTGTTTAATGTGGAATATTAGATTACTTTTTTTTTTTTATAATATTAAATATTTTACTCCACGAACAACTTTCATCTGTAACTTCTCCCAAGATGTGGCTTATGGTATGCCTGATAGTAGTTGGCAGCATGCTAAGTGGCTACATACTTCGCTATTTCACTTGTGTTCAGCAAGTAGCTGCATTTAAAAACCACAAACTTTTTGCCATTTTAGGAATTGTGTGGTTGCTACATGACAATATGAGAAAAAAGGTCACTCTGTTAAGATAATACTGTTTGATATAAACCTTTCATGTTAACAGATTCTCTACAGGTTTCAATAAAAGCCTATTTGCATTAAAACTACTGAAAACATATAACAGTAAAGTGTGGTAGGAACAGGTCTACTGACTGAGGAAATGTCTGTAGTTTAATGAGTTTAATTAGATGTATAATTAATTACATTTATTAATACACAACAATACAGATGATCACTGCATAGGAATGAAAAGCAAACGTGCTATCTGTTTACATTTCATGATAAAACTACTACTTTTGCACGCCCAAAATTCAACACAGTTTTCACATTTCAACAGTGATTCTCAGAAACCTGTTAATTAAAAAAAAGTTTGGGCAATACAGACTGTTATCACGTGGTAACTTCTTATGACCAATTTGAGTTCCTTTGCTATATGCTACTCACAATCTACCAACAGGAAGCAATGGCAAATCTATAAATTCCATGTTATAACCCCACTGCAAGGAGTCTACAATTTTTCTAAGAAAACTTTCTTAGAATCACACCATTAAATAAGTTAATTAATACAGACTACTGGAAAAGTAAAGGGAGAAGAACTTGAGAAGACTGTGGAGTAATAATGACAGGGAGAAATAGCCATGTAAAGAGATCATCCTCCCTGATTAATCAGCCTAAATTTGTATTCCCTTCTCTGGGATTGCTCAGTACATAACCACAGATACAAGTGTGGCATCTGGGTCACTTTTGCTATCTGTTGGGCTATAATACCTTTCTGGATCAGAAAAAAGTAAAGCCCTATGTGAGGACAGTAAAGAACATACTGGGGGGCAATTGTTCACAGTGGTAATGCCACCATTCCTACACCCCTATCAAGTTGGAATCTGCTGTGCTATATTATATGAAACATTTTAATATTCCTTTAGAAATACACAAAAGTTTGGCTTCAATGAGCAGAACTTCTGATGATTCATTATGTTTTCTAGTCTGTTCTAATATTCTGTAACATCAAGAAAATCATTAAAATTAGAAAATCTCTGTTCACATTTTTGCTCTGAATTGATTCTCTTCAATAATTTCTAATCTGATGCTTTGAAGATTAAATGAGCCACATTAAATGTCTATACGTGTCTAGTATAGATTAGATGCTTCCAGAAGCTCAGATAAACAAACTGAACTCAATGAATGTACTCACAACTGGCAGAAGTGCTGTATCTTCACTTTGAAGCACACACTCATTTTTTTTCTGCAGAGCAGGGGGGAAAAAAAAAACAACCAAAGACCCAAGCAAACAACAACAACAAAAAAAACACCAAACCAAAAAAAACCCTTTTCGAAGCACTAAAACTTCTTACAAAAGTTAGAGTACCTTTTGCCGATGAAGGTGAGTGGGTATTTTGCTGTTCTCCCAGCCCCAAATTTGTCTCTGTTCTCAAATATATCAATGTCCAAGTAAGATACCTACAAAAAAGACTGCAACTATAATTTCCCTATAATAGATAGTACAGTGGAAAACATATGAATAATTTGGAAATTCTTCATCAATTATGCTGTTATTTAACCTAAATATATATTTGGTAAATTGATGATGAAAGAGTCCACACTCATATGCTTGCTCCTTGTGTTAAACTTAATTTTTAAGGGTTTTTTTTTCAGCAGGAGCAGAAAGCACCCAGTGCAAAGAGGGATCATTCTGGATTTGTTGGCACTGTGAAAATCCATTAGTAACAATACCTTAGAAAGCTTTAAAAAAAGCTTAAAAAATACTATAACGCTTCACAAAGTCTGAATTGCATTTTTGGCCACCTTCTTAATCTGATGGAAGAAGTCAAATTTCTATATTATAAATAATACACAACATACACATACATGCCTAATATATAGACTGAAAAAACATGCATGTGGAAGTCCCTAAAATATATGTATCATGTTAAAAAAGAAACAAAGACCACACAAAGTGGTTCCATATATGAGAAACATCTCTATCAAATTATGTTTTCTTTTACACTTGGTCTAGTCATGGAGCTCAGTGGCTTCATTCTGATATATATGTGGCTTCTATTAAAGCATAAGTTGCTACCTTTATCTGTACCCCAAAACATCACTAAAGCTCCAGGTTATCCATCACAACATAAATGTACAAGCAGATCTAGCCTGAAAAAAGAGGCATAATATTAATATAAGCTCCTTTTTTAAATAGTACTTTAAACAGCTTTACAGAGAAATCAGCACAAACATATGACATTATTTTCCACTGGCAAGCAGAATAAAAATCAGGACACCTTATCATCAGTGACATTCAGACTAAAGCTAGAGAATACATGACAGTGCTTATACATAGATCTGGGGATGCCTATTCACTTATTATTTAACAAGGTGATTTTTCCTTTTCCCCAGAATTTTATTTTTACTTTGCGGCAGCTTTTTTTTTTTCTTTTTGCCCTCACTTTTTTTTTTTTTTAAATTCTTTCTTTTTCTACAGTTGTATGTGTGTGTGAGTTCCAGGGACAAATATGATTTTGTAAACTTCTGCATTTGTACTAAACAACAGTGGCAGCTTGAATGTAATTTGTTTCCAAGCTCTGTATCATATCTGACTCTTCAAAATTAAATCAGGAAATACAGCTAAAACATACAAGTCAATTACTTTTAGGCAAGTCATCAAGTAGATGTAGAAGTAAAATCAAATCAGATAACCTACTGCATCTTAATTACTAGCAATGTTCTCTCTTGCTTATGAGAATCTAAATATTCATCAATTCTGAGCAATTAACAATAATGAAATGAATGTCTGTGATGCTGGAGTTTGGAATTAGGTATGTCAGAGTTCAGTAAAAGATGCATGAATTAACTTCTTAACATTTTCTATCGGGAGCCCTTCATGAGCACTGTAGTGACAAATTATTTACTATAAACATATGCAGATCAGGATGCCGAAGTCTGAAGAAGCTACTAAAGCAAATGTTTGTTCTAGACACATGGGATGACGAGTTTTTATTTCTACGTACTCTATGCAGCAGTGTGTTCAATTCAAAGTACAAGAATTCAACCCCCTATTCACAGTGTGCTCAGGGGTGCTAATAGAGTATCATGAGAAAACAGCTGTGTGGATCTATGCTAAAAAAAGCAGAAAAAAACCAATTTTGCCAGGAAACATTTGTTTATGTATTCTATTTAAGCCTAACAAGCCTCTGGATCTTGCTCGCGTAAATTCCCTATTACTCAGCTCTGTTCCAGTTGTAAAGTATAATCAGACTCTCTTTCAAAACTATCACTAAGTGTAAATATAGCCCATGAAGAATCTTCTGCACATTTTAAATAAGGTATAATCCAACTTTTTGTAAGTATATGCTATGAAGTCTTCAATGACATAATGGCCAGCAATTCATCAGGACCACAGACTTGTGCAATTTGTATTACATAAAGTAACAAAACCAGGAAAGGGAAACTAGAACAGAAAGGCGCAATTCGGTGTAGATTCTTCACTTTCCTCAGCCTGTCTTATTATAAAGAAATGTAACATTCTTTGAAGTAGTTTCATCTTTTTCAATAAATTAATGCAACTTCATCAAAACACTTCAATTCATTATTGTTATATGAACTAAATTAATGAGAACTTAGGTATATGACTATTCAAATTTACCACTATAAGCATGTCACCGCATGAGAACTACTTTTACCCATGTTGTTATTAGGAAATCACAACAATGTTAAAAACTTAAGTTCCGCTTTTAAACTTCTAAATTTGTGCTCGAAATATATTGGAACAACTACTTATACAATTTAGTGCTACTAAATGCTAATGAGAAGTCCCTGAGGAGACATTAGGGAATATTTTCAAACAGTGAATATGGTGAGTAATCAATTTCTTTTCCTAATCATCAGAGGCACCTCTACTTCTACAGAAAGACTTATTATGTTATATTCAACTTGAAAGTTAATTAGAAAGTAGGCTACCAAGGGCAAAAGGTTCTGCAGGTATAATTTTTCTCTTAACGTTCAGTGATATGATATGGTGTATGATATAGTTTAATCAAGAAACTTTGAAAACCAGAGAAAATTATTATTTACGAGTTCTATGCATAGAAAACCCTCTGATTCTGGCCATTTTTACAGATATAGCAAAATGTCATATTTTCCATCACAAGCAGCATGGCGTCTTACTGGGACCAGTCCTCTCTCGCTCCACATTCTCACTCTGAACTACTTACTTTTACAGAAAATCAAAAAGTTTTCCCTATTCATAGTAACGTAAGTCTAACAGAGCAATTCACAATGTGCAAATCCCTCCAGGTCTTTGCAAGGTATTATTTGTCAGTACAATAATCCACTAGGTTGAACTACGCAGTTATCCAAGTGTAAAAGTCAAAGTTCTCTCCTGTAAGACTTTCTAGTATTTAAACTTTCATGAAAAAATTTCTTCTTTTCCCCCCTTTCTAGGGAAAAATACCAAGACAACTTCTCTGTTTGCCTTAGTAAGTTTATCACTTAAACTAAATCATTGAATCAGGTGCCTTTTGATCTTCGTTTTCTACAATTCTTAATAAAGATCTAGATAATACCTCAACTGGATGCAGGTGACTACAGTTTCTCTGCAACCATAAGCTTCTGCTTACTGAGCCAGTCAACACACAAAAGCTTCTCCTTCTTGAAATAGCAAGAGTTTGTTTTATGCCTTCTCTTTTCGTGTTCCTGAGTGAAAATATCTAAGCACAATGCACATTTTACTACCTTCAGTCTTTACACCTTAATTTCCTTCTGTTTGTATAGCTTCTCTGCCCTAGTAACTTTATAGTTTCCCAGAATTAAATATATATATTGTAACTTGGTAAAATAATTTTTTGGTACACTACACCTGCTCAACTATTTTCTGGGTCAGGTCTTTTTATAATCTGAAAATAAAATACATGTGCATACACGTGTTGACTCTTTGCCACACTGTACAAGTATCACAAAGGGAAATAAAGTCCTGCATTTTCCTTCAAAATTAGACTTCTGTAAAGAGCTATAAAGTTAAAAAATACATTACACAGCTTCTGCGGGACAGTATGCAGTTCATACAATTCAATTTACACTTCATCAAGGTACTTTTGAAATTAATTCATTGAATTAATAATTCATTAGTTTAAAGCATAAAACTTAAGTTAGTCCTTAAATGATTTCTGAACTATTCTGGAATTTTGCTTGGGGGGAGGGGGGAAAAATCATATCAGAATTTTACCCAAGATAATTTAGAAAATTTTGGTTATTTCAATTATGTAAATTGCAATTAAGTACCAGCTAAAATGCCAGTAACCACAATGAGCCAAGCCTATGCATCAGTGCATTTTAAAATTCTCCAATGAAAACTGAAACTTTAAATTAAGACACTCCCCCTTACACCTACCCCATGCATTTCACTAGCATCTACTAAGGAAGCTCAATACGCACAGAACTATCATCTGTTACACCCTAGAAACACGTAGAATAAAGGAAGCTTTTTTTGGAGTTGGTCAACAAACCCTTCCATATTTATTAGTAGAAACTCCTGACCCCACGAACATCTAGCCTGATACAGTGATGATAAAGTGGTGAAAATCTGCTGCAGGTTGCACTACTGGGCTGCCTGGAATTACAAATAGCTCGACACACAGAAGCAGCCAAACAAACTTCGGAAACCATTAAGAGAAGTCCCTGAAGTTACTAGCTTTTATATAAATTTTCTGCTCTTTGGTGTGTGTGATGGATTGGTCTGTTAGATTGTGCAGAGCCCCAAATGGCTGGCTGGCAAAAGGGTTAAATAGGTAATGGATGTTATTCATATATAAATCTTCTAAGTCCCAGAGAAAAAATGAAAAACAAAGTAAACTGACTTTGCTCTGCAGGGATGTTTTCTTCTTTGCTCTTGTTACTTCTCCATATCTGAAACAATACACTTTTTACCTTAGGGCAATGCATTATTGGAGAGAGAGCATCGTGCTGGGTAAAAGCTATGAGACTACTTTAGATGAGGCTGATTGGCTCAAACCTTTTAGACCCACGAATTATGAAGCCTAACACCACTAGAGATTTACTTCAATTTGAAAGTTCAGCTTAGGCAGAAGCCTGTTTGAACCCTGAGGGCAACTACTCTAAATTTGGGAAATTTCTGAAGTTTAGGTAGCTTCTGAAACTGGCTGAATAGCTGTATGGCTTTTACTTATTTATTTATTTTTAAAGATGAAGATTCACATGGTTCTCGATACCTATGCAGCGAACAACACAAACTTCTCATAGGAATGTTAGTTTAAAAATATATCACTAAACATTCTATATTAATTAGATATCACTGCTGTATAGGAACACTTCATCCGGCCTGAAAAAACACATCTCTAACTCCACTGATGCTCTATCAATGGTGTTCTCAAACTGGTTGCACCAAACAAACACAAAGTAGGTTGATGTTCGGCACAACAGGACTATGCAAGAATATCCAAAAAATTTTGCATTTGTTTTTCTATTTAAAGGAATAATGGTTTGGAAAAAGTGTTTCATAAGTAGGTTAACAAGTAGACACAAGTTCTTAAGTAGATCAAGAACAGACAAGTTTGTGCAAATTCAGAGGGACCTAATACAGAGCTGGACTGCATATGGGTACATGAAAGTCAAAGTTGATTAAGCTACATATATATGCACATTGCTAGACCAAGCTCATCATCAGAAAATGAAAAAGAGACTCATTTATCATTGCGAAATTTCAGCTAAGACATCTTTTCACTGCTCATCTGTAATGAAAACAACAAGTGAAATATTAGAAAGCTTAAGGAATACCTCAGACATTACTGAAAATACTCCAAATTCTATTATAAAAGTCAGTAGTGCTCACGTAACAGAGACGTTTCGAAGTGCTTCCAAAATGCTTCTAGCTGAGGAATAAAAACACCCATCTATTTGTACAGTGTTCCTCTTTTCTTTACCAATTGCTTCTCACCATCAGCTTCTTGCTAAGTATCAATCAGCAATCAAGTATTAAAATCTTGAACAGTTTAGGATTTTCATCTTTGGATTCCTTTTTTGTTTTGTCTCTGAAACAGTGAAGTCACAAAAGCAAATCCTCACATTCCTTAAAAAGGACCAAGGACTCATTCAACTAACAGAGAAGGCCTTTTGCAGTTACTACTATTTTCATCTCTATTGATTTCATTCCAAAACCCTTTTTTTCAAACTATGTCACCTCTCAGTGCACAGACATAGCAACACTTCTCAGAGATTCCAGTGTGAAATTGAGGAATGTGTCCAAGAGTATTAAAGGAGCAGCTGAAGTTACCAGTGCTATCAAGATTCTTTTATAATTATTAGTCTACTCTTAAACAGAATTTGAGATTATCCTTTTCCAACTAATCCTCAGCTGGATTTAAACTTTTTTTTTTTTTAAACACAATTACTTATTAAGCAATTAAAATTAGGGAGTCGTAAATGTTATTGTAAAATTTTGGTCATACGTTCACAGGTTTCAAGAGTTAAGACCAAGGTGATCGTTGGCTACCCTTTTCTTCCTCACTTTTCTCATTGGGAAAATGCTAAAACCATTTTAGAACATTCCTAAAAAATTGTAAGATCAGTTTTACATGCTTTATACTTACACTGTATATACTCATTTTATGCGTTAGCCACAAAATAAGTTGTAGTCAAACACTCAAACAGTTTTTCCCAGAGGCTGTAAAGTCTCTGCCTGCAGATATTCAAACCCCAACTAGATGCAGTCCTGGGCACCCTGCTCTAGCTGGCCCTGCTGGAGCCGAAGGGTTGAATTAGAGTATCCCAAGAGGTTCTTTAAAACCTCAATGATTCCGCAATTAGTAATTACCTTAATGAGGCAGGAGAAAAGACTGTATACTGACAGAAATATTTTGATATCAGATATGTTACCAAGTACAAAGCTTCACTAAAAAACATGAAGAGGACAGTTTATTGTAAACTTCAATTACTCTCTCTCCATTCTAAGAAAGTATTGTCTTGCCTAAAACCTTGTAAAATCAACAGCAGGAATGATCCTAAGTCCTATCTTCCAGTTAAAGTGTCAGTAGTTTAAAAAGAAGCAGTGAATCAAAGCCTAGATTTCTCATGCATGTGTTTATATATGCTAAATGATATATATTAATATATCTAATAATCAATCTTTAGATCATACAACTGTCAAAAAGAATACTGGTACCACTGAAATATTGATTTTCTTTTTATTCAATAAAACAATAGCTAATGGGTAATAATTACTTTGTAGTCTTTCTTAAAGATAACCAGTTTTAATACTATTTAAGGATCAGGTACGTCATTCTTTGATCTACCATGGACCTTGAGAAGCCTTGCAAAAGTAATACTGTGTTGACTCAGATGTCTGGACAGTAGACAGTTTCTATTTGCTCTTCACAGACTTCAGTACTGAAGAAATATTGGATTCAAAAGGGGCTTGGGAATATGAGATTTTGGTTTTTTCCTCACAAAAAAAAATGTTTTCCTCTTGTATACTTTTCATAGTCAAAATAACATCCAGAATCTGCATAAAATTGCAGTACAGAGTTGCAACCAAGTCATCTCACACAGCATTGTTCTTTTCATTGGTAAAATACAGACATACGTACATTCATCACAGAACACACAGAATACTTTAAACCACCATCCAGCACAAACACCACTTCTCTATAAGTGTTTGTTAACTGTCTATTTGCAGATATTCATATAGTACTTCCAAATAAAGTAACAGAGATTAGTACAATCCGAGCATAAAATGAATTTCTTAGTCACAAAACTTGGTTTCCTAATACTCTTCTAGAAATCAGATGTTACTAATGTTCTTTGCTATACTCATCAAAAAAAGTCAAAAAAAAAGAAACACC
Source organism: Burhinus oedicnemus (assembly GCA_008921705.1). Lineage (NCBI taxonomy): Eukaryota > Metazoa > Chordata > Aves > Charadriiformes > Burhinidae > Burhinus > Burhinus oedicnemus. The sequence continues at coordinate 2,565,216 of VFFE01007789.1, read as the reverse complement.
AAAACCCACATACTCAGAGCACAGAAACACAGATTCTGTCTATTGAGTAGATTAAAATCCACGAAACAAGAAAAGAGCCTGTACGTATATATTCACCACAATGAAGTATCAAGCATGCAAAATAGCAGAAATAAATAGCAATATGTGACATGGATATATCAGTACTTATCTGAATCCCAATACTTGCTACTGATCTGCAAAAATACATTACAGAAGAGCAATCTTTACTCCTTGTGGACCACTCACTGTCTAAAAATTGCCATGGTAATCCTCAAGCCATACAAAAGCATCAGAGTTTGGATGTTTATGTGGTGGAAGGCTGTCTGTTATGTGCAATGTATATTACTTGAAATCTCTGAATAACTAATTCTCGCCCCAAAATAAGACTTACTCAAGTAACTGGAAAACATGCTGCAGCCAAGCAACCTATTTCAGAACTACTGTGTATATTGTCTCATTCTCCCTCATATGGAAAAAAATAGATGAAAAGCAACATAATCTAATATTGCCAATGAGACTGATCGGTTCAAAAACATTAATAATAAAAACACAGCATAATAGTTGCCGCTTTCCAGGGATGAAGATTTTCTCTAGTGACAAGAGCACCACCTATGGACTTACAAAATCATCCTTTCATTGTGTTTGCCCTTAAAACACAGCAGCTTAATTTCTAGTCTTTAAAACTGCAAAGTGTTTCACGTGTCACAAACTCATACTTAACAATAGTGCAGTAATTGCATAGAATTTATATCAGCTAAAGGTCTGACCCTATTTCCTTAAAAGCAGTTACATTTTTAGAATATGAGCTCCAGCAAAAAAATGTGTTCATAAAGACTACAACATTTTGCTTGAAAGGGACTTTCAGTAACAGCGCCCTTTAATGATCCTTAAAAGACAAATGGATATATGACAATTAATACATATTAAGACAAAGTTATCTGTACGAGTGGGTGTGGAAACAATAAAAATGCTGAATGTTTTTAAGTTAGCTTTAACATCACTTTACTCTTTCTATTTTGTTAGCTAGACATGCCTTTACAACGCAGTAAGGAGCAGATAGTAAATCCATTATTTGCTTGGCTCAGTCATTCCACTAGTTCCACTGAGGTCAGTGAGGCTGCACTGGTCACACAAAAAGTTCACAGTTCAGTCCTGAGGGACATATTTCAAGATCTGTGCGAACCTTGACCTAATGATAAATATACTGCTAAGTTGATAACACTGTAAAGTAACAGAATGTTAACATGTTCTGCTAATATTATAGAATCAATCAGTACAATTCAACTCACTTTCCCGAACTCCCTAACTTCCCGTCTTTTCACTTTATGAAAGCAAACACAGAATTTTCTGTTTCAACAAAAACATCAAGATACTGGATAGCTATAGAATTTGATTAAAGAAGGATGGTGAATTAAGGAGAGAAAAAAAAACAAATCAAGCAAACTGCTTTTTCAGCAATTTAATGAATAGACACACATGAACAACATTGACTTATTCCTAATTACTGCAAGTAACTTTCTACTTTGGAAAAAGGTTAAACTAAACCAGAACAGAGCACTCTTTCAAAAAAGGGTTTTCATAAATAACCACAGGGAATACTTTTTCTGAAGACTTAGGCACAATTAACACCAGGCATAGGCAAGCTCCAATTTCATTTTGTGCCTATTTACACCAAGTGCGTAACATCCGTTGTAAAATGCTTTACGTTTTCATCTAAGCCACATAACATAGCATGAAGTTTTCCCAATTTCAGCTACATATCATGACAGGATATGAGGAAAAACTCTCACATCATCTGTCTTTTTCCTGCCAAAATACTGTGATATTAACATCACAAAGCCTGATGCCTTTCTTAGCTAGTAAGACGAAACACCTGTAAAATCCTCTAATGTTTTTCTTTGTTTAAAAGAGCAAATTTACAAAAAAAAATTTTGTATTTGCTCAATTTCTTCTCATCAGTCATCTGAGTAATCTTATTAAGAACAATCAGACTCCTTATGTGTAAATTTTAGGCCAAGAGATTTGCAAAAACACAGAGATTAGCACTGCAGTTACCAGGTCTTTATCTGAAGTGATTAAAAAAAATGTGGTATTTACTGGGCCTAAGTTTAACCTTGCAGCAATATAAATCCCATTTCCCTGTTTTATACCACTAGGATACAAAGGTTCACTGTTTCTTGTATTCTGAATAAATTCCTTTCTTTAAATCATCAGTTTCTAGCTCTGTTCATTCACTGCTGTTCAAGACTGTACATGACAAAAAAGGAACCATATTTAGCTACAAAGCCCTTCTTACAAGCCTGAGCTAGTGGGTCAATTAGCAACTAGCTGGCCAACAAAACCTAGGAAAACTGGCTGCCCTCCTAAAGGATATAATAGTAAGATTTAATAGTAAGGAGGGTGACCTGCTATTGGGGAGCCATAAGGAACATTTAGAAGAGAATTATACAAAGTTTACATGTTCACATAACCCTGTGAACAAAATTCAGTGGTTCAGCCACAAATAAACCTTCAAGATCAGGACTGTCTTTCACCAATAAGCATCTCAAGGTGCTTTTGCAAATGCACAGGTGTTAAATCTTGGTCACTGCCATTTATCTTTTTTTTCCTATATATTTATATATATAAATTATTTTCATTATTTATTTTAATATAGTAATGGAGAGTTCCAAGCTGTAGACCACGACCCCTATGTGGGAACGACAGAAAAGCAAAATAAAAGGAGAGTTGTTTTTGTGCATGCAAGTTATTACCCATGGTCATATAGTATTTTGAAGAAGACAGAAGACTTCAGATATTATAACCAGACCAACAGAGGAATCCAAAAAAGAAAAATCTCTTGGCAAACTTGATAGTGTCAGCACACCAGGGTAGACATCCAAGTATTCCCAAGTTAAAAGTACTTTTTAAAAGAGATAAAAGAGTAGCTTTGCAGGTACTTTGCAAAACTCTTCAACCTTCTGAGAAAGGAAGTTAATATCACTGGCAAATTATAAAGGAATAATGATTTTCAGGTATGCAAAGACTAACAGTACAGGAAGTAATGATTTATACAGGAGAAAACAGAAAAGTTTTAAAGTTTAAAAAATTGGGAGTTGAATAGCAGATAATGTAGACAAAACCAACAAGTTAAGAAAGTCACCCTTGCAGCAGCAATCTTGACAGAGATGAGCAGGAAAGCATGGATTTGTCAAAGGTAGAAATAGGGAGCTACGAAACAATAGGATCCTGACTGAGAGTATCAATTATGTGGATAGGTTAGGGTATGTCATAGACATATAATGCAGAAAGAATGTGAAAGACCTACAGATGGCCTGAAGGTGAAATGCTAAAAAAGTTCTTGTCAGAGCCATGACTCCTACATGGAATAGTAGCAAGCCTCTTCACAGCTTGAATCAAGCTGTTGCATCACCTATGGCCACTGTGAAAATTCAGGGAATTCAAACACTTCTTGTATAATACTCTATTAGACTCCCAACTGATTTTAAATAATTTGTTATTAAACAGTAATTTAACTTTTTATTCTCTTTTATTAATTTAAGGACATAAATATACTACTTAATTAAAGTACTAAAGAACTCACTAACGATGAGAGGCCACTGGAGAACGCATTGAGATTACAGTTCTAAGTAAGAAAACACCAGTTTTCTGATTTGTTCATATTAACTGACAATAAGCGTATAATAAATTTATGTAATCAACGCTAAATTCATGAAAATAACTGCCTGGCAGAGAGAATGACTGTCTAATGAGAGTTCAACATAGAGGACTGAAAAGTAATGTCAGAAGCTAATAGTTTTAGAGCCTCCTACAACCAGAAAAGCCAAGGTGGAAGAAAGGATTTTAAATATTTTATTCTTTTATAAGGTAGACATTTCTGATGACTAAGATTACCATAAGAGAGGCAAACACCTCACACTCTTACATTAATTCCACCCCACCCCATTTATATTGAGAATTGCTTCCTTAACTGTCGGAAAAAATACAATTTTTTCTAGCGTAAGCAGGAGAAATACTGTTTTTCCCCTAAGCCAGGCTCACACTGAGGATAGCTATTACATTTTCTTTTGATGGATTTTTCTCATTTATTTAATCCACCAAGTGTTAGTAGGGTAGTTGTAGGAAGTACATTTGCCAACAGTCGAGTTGTGATTATCCCAATCATGACTTTTTGCTTTTGGCTGCCCAGGCAAACAAAAAAACTTGAATCTGGACCATTGTACAGCAGGCTCCTGAAAAACACTGCAAGACACGTGTGTGCACTTATATTTATAAGGATTTGAAAAAAAATGATAGAATTTCTTTTCAATACAATGCCATGGACACGATCTTACTTTTGTTAGAAAAAAATTGGTAGCAATGTCAGAAGTTGGAAAGAGCACCTGATTCAATGTAGTTTCCAAAACAAGGACAAGCATCTCAAGCTTTCTAAATGTCAAGGTTTTTCTTTACCACTTGTTGCTATATTAAGCAGCTCTGTATTTTAGAGATATCATGACTCTGGATTTTCACCTGGCTTTTGTGAAATTATACTTCAGTGGTGAGAAAACTTCCCCTATTCTCTCCCAGTCCTAAATAGTCATTTTCAGAATCTAGCAGCTAGCTTCAGGTAGAAGCAAGAATTGGTGTTTGGATCTTGGTGTTAGTTTCATTTACATAGTAGGCACGTTTCTGAATACAGATGAAGCAAAAGGGGATAATCCTTCTGCTCTCTTCTTTCCCCAACTTGAATTCCCTCCTAGGAAGCACTATATCTAAAAATCATCTGAAAACTTTTGCTGTGGGTTCAAACTATTTGGTTTGGCTGTGTTTCTATCATTTCAATAGAGATGCCTCTGAGAGTCAGTGCTGTGGTTCCTGCTGTATACACAGATTTACTGCTCAGGATTGTCTGCATATGACTACAATTTGGCAATGATTCCAAATCATAGCCTTTTCCATAAATATTGTTTGCAACCAATGCAACCAATGGAAGGTAGCTACTGCGCATTTATTTCCCTGGACTAAAACTTGACTTGAGCACTTAGCTAGGCTGCTACCAGGGAATTTATTTGCTGCATCCCTTAACGTGCCCATAGACCACTGCGTCTACAGAAAGCCCAACTACTTCCGTCTGACTTTGGGTCATTCAAGCCATTTCATGGGCTCTAGGCTGTGCTAACACCTGACTGTGACTGTTGTACCATAGTCTGACAAATCCAACTCTGCTTATCCAGTCCCGATTCCTCACTTTCTCCTATCTTAGTCATTGTTTTTTTCCCCTCAGAATCTCAAAGGCTCAAACCATTTCATTTAAATTCTTCACTGTAATAACTTCTAATCTTCAAAGGGGAAACAAAAACAGTAGAAAAATGGACACATTCCTGTTGATAAATGTACTACAATTATTTAATTATTTCAGAAAGTTTTATACTTCCCTAAATAAGACCATTTTCTATATCTTTCAAGTACTCTCGTTGTTCAGAGTGCCCTTTCACTAGGATTCCTTGCAAAGTAGAGTATTGTTCAAGCTGTTTTTAGGTGAATTTGATCTAGTTTAGTATTTAAAGTTAATTCTCTTCAAAAGTCTATCCAGACTGGCAATTCAAGGCAATCTCAAGAAATTCTGAAATTTATTGATACAACTCTCTGAAGTAAAAAAAAAAAAAAAAAAAAAAAAAAAAAAGAGTAGAATAACTAGTACCACATGTCTTCACAGCTGGAACATATGTGATTAAGAAGTTGGCACAAATTTATAATCTTAGATGACCATATGAATCTAACCATAATTGACAGACATGGCTGTAATGACAGTTTTATTGATTTTCACTGAGACCAGGGCTCCTCAGGCTTTAAGTACTAAATTGTGTTAAAAGAGCATGAGATTTCTCAAGAATTCACCGAGAAAAATACTCTCACATTTTATAATCTATAACTGTTTTTTCATATGAGCCCAAAGGCAGCCTGAACAAGTTGGTATAAAAGGAATCTGTTGAAGGTTGCTAAATACACAGAAATTCATAAAGTCGCTGCTCCGAGAATAGCCAGGGTCTGGAAAAGCATTAAGAAATATCAGATATGCTTATCCCACTCCTGTGTAGAAATCTGCTTGTGAGTACTGGTAGAAATGGGCTCATTGAACCCAGCAGAGATCTCTTTAAGTTCTTGTTTCACACAAGATACAATATGTAATTGCAACTCCTTGTAGGTAGGTGATAAAGCAGCATGTCAATAGCACACTAAATGCCATTTTATAAAAATACAGCTTTTTATTAAACACACTGAAGGCACTTAAAACTGTTCAAGTGAAGCACAAATTACATTGTCCAAAGTAAACAGCATGAACACACAACTGGTGGTTGCCAAAACCCCCTCAGATTCTAAAAACCTCTCCTCCTCTCCTCACATTCAAGATGTTTCTCTAGATTCAAGATTATTCCAGTGTAACTTCCTAAAGATTTTATTCTGTCCTAATACCTACCAGAAGTTTTCATTCCCTCTAAAATACATTTTCAAAAAATATTTCCCTGTAGAAAACTCCAAACAAAAGCAACTCCAAATGATTTCACAGACATTCTTAATAATAACAAATATAATTCTTTAAATATATTCTTTATAATAAATAATTGGTTTGCTAAGGAATTTTTAAGCCTGTAATACAAAACTGCAAACTTCTTTCAGCTGTGATCGAGACATCTGTATTCATAAATTTTAAGTTAAAGAAGTTCCTTATATGCTGGATCAAAGATTTTAAAAATCAAGCTCCCTCATAGGAAGGGTAGATGATTCTTTGTTTCCATGGCTTTGTTTCCATTGCTTTGGGGAGCACTGCTTTTTTATTGTAGTTCAGCGAGAGATTCAGGGAATACACTCATACACATACTGAAATACAAAGAGATACAGAGGGAGCTGCCTTCTCTGTGGCCTGGATTTCTGTGTTTGATTTGCACTCTTATAAACACTTTTGAAGAAAAGAGTTTTTATGTTGAATACTTTTCAGCACTTCTTTATAAAACCACTGCCAAATTCTGATATTAAATAAACTTTATGCAACTGACACGGATTTATATTGGAAAGAAACGGCACAAAATTGTGGAAAGGTGAAAAGCCTCGTACAGAAGCAGTCATACTTTTGCAATGCACAAACAAAGGAAGTCAAATATATATTTTCAGGAAGACTGAATGTAGAAAGCAAGTAGTTGGAGATCTCGGAAGTTTCAGTTCTCTCACTTTTCTCTTATACTCAGCCATGCTCAGTGATCTTCTGACATCACAGTCTTAAAATGGAACTACAGCTTCTCACAGAGTAACTGTTCTAGGGAGAGTATTTTGCACTACTTCATACTACTTTTTCTAAAGAGTCTGTAACGAAGTATTAGCTATCTACTACCTTACATTCACTAATTGAAATTTAAATGATTATTAATGCAAAAAAGTTTATAAACAAAACCCATTCCCCTTCATTTATCTGGCCCTTTCAAACCTCATATGAGCTATATAACCAAGATATTCTTTTTTAAACTGATCCAAATATTCACCATAGGTTAATGTCTCCCTCTCCCACTCCATCCTCCCCCAGAAATTCCAAAAAGATTATCTGAATTTGAATACACTAGAAAAGAGCTCCAAAGCCCTGCAAACACCCAATAGCACCAAAATCTTAAATCATTCAAGCCTTATTCACTGTCCACTTCTGTGTTAACTACTTGTGGATAAACAGCTAGTTTGGATACTGGCACGTAAAACATCTTCTCCTACTGCTCAGCATGACTGCACAACATTTGACAAAAGATTAGCAGTTTATCTCTTCATCTTTGTTGTTGGAAGAACAGTTTGTAAACTCACCCTATCCTCACTATCATCTTAGCTTTTTCTTTTGATACAGTGTTGTGCAAATTTAGCACCTTCACAGTATGATTTTTTTTTTTTTGTGGGTGTGTCGGGGTTTATTACTATATACCTATGTTTGATCATTTGAGTCTCCATATGTCTTTTCCTATAGCCATTTTATTACTGTCCCTTTCTAGTAATCTAAATGCATGAGCCTAATTAAACTTTTTCATTTGAAAAGCTGTGAATCATGATTCACAGCTCTTCCATGTTTTATACATTGAGAAGTCCAGAAATGGCACTTCACTATCATGACAAAACATGTACTTTCTGCATTTATCAAAACAGACATTCACGGATGAATTCTGCACCATCTAAAATTGATCATAACTTCAGAAACCATAATTACGAGTTTCACATGCCTCACTTGGATTTCTCATGGAAGAGAGGTGCTCAGACACCCATATGCAACGTGCTTATTAGAGATTTACATCATTTCCAAACAAATGCAAACCAATCAAGAGTTAAAGTACAGGAAGAAATTCTGGACCTATAGAGAAAATCCTTAAAGTCTATCTTCAGGGAACTTCTGCTGGAGAGAAGACAACAAAAAAAAAAAAAGGAGGAAAAAAAAAAAAGGCATTTCCAAAGAATACCGCATTTTGGTAGCAGTACCTCACCTCTTTCTAAACAAAAGAAAGCAAGAGCACTCTCCTTCAGTGCACTCTGAGAAGTCAGTTCAACCAGTTTAACTACAGCTATTGAACACTTTCCACAAAAGAAAGGGTTAAGCAGACAAGGGTACTTCAGTTTGGAGAAGAGAGGACTGAAGAGAAGATAAAAACCAGACAGCTATGAATTCAGGAACTGGACAGACAAGGTGAACAGGAAGAAATTTTTCGCTGTCTTTTATAAAAGAATATGGAAACATCCAACTAAACTAGTATGCAGCAGATTCAAAATGCACTAAGATTCTTCACAACGTGCAATGTGGAGACCTTTTGACAATCTTACATCCCAGGTGCATGGTTATGAACACTGCTAGAGACCAGATACTAAACTAGAAGTAACTAACTTGATCTAGTACACACTTGCAGCTTCAATGTGTTCAGAGAGACACTCACCACACAAGGAAAATCCTCCAGCAGAAAGTCACACGCATCATGCCACCGAACAACTAATTTGATCTTAACCCATTTTAGCTCCTTTGCAATGACCTGAACAAAAGTATGCCAGTATGTGGGATTTGTCCCTGATACAGAGGAAAACAGAGGGGGTTTTAGTTACTATTTCTAGCATTGTTTAACAAAGAAAACAAAAAACCACACCACCCATAACAGTTAAGGTCCACCTCAGATTGTAATAAAATTGTTTCAACCATTTTATGAAGAATCACTGCAGCAAGGTACTCTTCAAATGAATCAGAAGCTAGTGAAAGTTATTTCAGCTTACAGAATCGATTTGATCATGTGAATAATTACTAGTATATCTACATATAATTTCATGTAGAAAATTACCCAATCATATTTTAAATGACTCAGAAATAATGCTATATAGGCTGTTTACTTTGCTAACTGTTAGTAGGTATTGGTCTGCTGCAGAGACTTTGGATGGACTACAACAATTGCAAATCACAGCACTTAGGCAGAGCGGCCTCTGAGAGACTACTGTTTTTCTCCACATGTAGTTCAACATGTACTTCACTTGACGCTGAAGCCAAACACTGCACCGTAACTCTGCTGAATGGGTGCTTGACCTCATCACATATATCCATCACATTTCCAAGCTGCGACAATTAAATAGTATTATTTTTAAAAATTTGCTCAATATTCAAAGTTTGCTCAGTGACTTACCTGCATCAGCAAAAGCAATAATTTTAACTGTTCCCTGGCGGTGTAGTTCAGCATATTCCTGCTAGCGATTCAAAACACACACAACCTTGCCATTCACCCAGGTAACACGGTGATTAGGCAACTTTCCAGCAAACAGTTCTTAAGACTGTTTCATAAAAAGTCCATTTGGAAAAAGCTTTATTTCTTGTTCATTAATTTAATAAGATATTGCAATAACTACTTAGTTATGTATATGCGTATACATTGCATGTATATGCAGTCCAACAAGTGAGTTAAATTCCATGTCCACAAACACTATCACTACTTTTGCAGTTTAAAATACTGTAAACTAGTTCTTGTGTACATACAAGACGTAATTAATTTGGGTACTTTTTATGAAGAAACTCTTATAAAAATCTAAAAACATGCAATGAAAGAGGTGAAAATATCCAGAAAATAGTCAACAAAAGAGGCAACTTCCCAAGTAGAAGCCCAGTGGCGTTATCCAAATTAGAGATTGCCCAGACCAAAAACAGGTCTGGAAACACAGGAAACAAACTCTTGTTGATGGAGAAAACACAGAATCAGAATATATGTCTTCTTCTGAAGTTCTACCCTAAGTAACATCATTAAGCTAAATCCAAAACTTCCAGAAATAAACAGAAGCAGTCCAACTCAGATTAAAAATAAGAAAATCAGTCAAACAAATCCAACATTGTATGCATAGTAATTCTTTAACTTAGTGCATCAGTTTATTATCCACAAATGAAGAAAAGTATTTAGCTTGTTTTAACAGCATCCTATAAAAGGCAGTATTGAATTGCAACCTTAATTTTTTAAAAGTGCTTTGGTCAAAAAAATAAAACTCAAAAAATATAGTTCTTTATGAGAATAGCTGGTACTTATTAGCAATAGCCTCTTGCTCTCTCCTATTTTCACTTCCCAAAAAAAGCAGCAGAAAACAAAACTCAAAGCAACCTTGCATGTGTTCAGCCTCAAATTTTTATTTGTTGTTTTTAGAAAAGGTTTTATAAATGTTTCATTGAAGACTAAAAAATCTAAATGCATTTTTCCAATTTAATAGAGTAATAAGCTGCATAAATTACAATTGTGTACGACATTTTAAATCGGGAAAAAATGCTTTAAACTAATGCGCAAAAAGGTAATATCCACAGACTGTCAAATGAAAAGGAAAACAAATTGATAAAGTAGTAATGAAAGCCTTAGTACAAACTGCAGGAAAAGTTAAAATACAGAAAAACTAATATTGCCTTAATATTTAGCACATGTAAACCAATGCCATCTTTATAAAAAAAGAGTCAATCTTTTTTATAAATGGTCCAACTAGCCCTAGTAAAAGTGGCAAAAAATGTAAATGTTTTGAAATGGTCTATGCATACATACTAATCCATCTGCACTATATGAATCTTGTATTCCATAATATTTTACATGCTTATAAAATGGCAATAGTTCAGAATCTTGCAATCCAGTTTCCCAAGATAAATTAACATGGCAAAATTATTCAATGGCGATTTTCTATGGAAGGGTAAATGCAAAGCTGTTTGCAGCTACTACAGATTAAATATTCCAAATGCTGATAGTTTGTAAGACGATTACAGTTTTTCCCTGTGTCAAAAATTAACAGAGGAATGAACTCTATTTCAGATTAATTGGTCTAAACACCTACTGAAGCAATGATGTTAAGTAAATTATAATACACACAGTTTCACAAACTATTGCATGATAGGCAACTGTCTGAAACACCTGGCAGTTTCACAACCAAATGCTACTTCAGCTTATTTGGCTGAATGAATGTATTTTAGCCCTTCTACCATTACAGCTGGGGTCTACCATTAGCCTGAGAATTCCAGATGAGCAATGCCAGGAATCTTGTTAATCATCTTAAAAAGTAAAAGGTAAAAAAGGGAGATATTTTGAACTTGCTGGTCTTACCCTCTTTCAATTCATGGAAGGTTTGCATACTTAAAAAAACTAGAACTAACTTTTCCATGACATGATCCAGCTTCAAATACTGATGTTTTTCTTTAACACAACCACCACCTACATGGACACATAACTTCTCCTTTCACAGAAGCAATTCCTAAGGTAGTTTTTTTTTTAACTCTATTTCCTCAGATTATGATTCTAAAATTCTTTTTCATTTTATATTATTTCCATGTCTTAATTCTTCAAGTACTGTTAAATGAGGTGCCCCCTCAGTTCCATGAAGCTACACTGAGTTACAGAAGCTGAAAAGCTGTTGATTGCTCACTATTTACAGCTTTTTTCCCCTTATTGTTTATTATATTTTTAAAATATAAAATTAACTTTAGTTTTCATTGAATTGAAATATAACTGAAATATAAACCAATGGGTAAAAAGCTGGGTCCAGAGGGGGTTTGGCAGTTACTTCAGGAGGACTAGAATTCAACCTAGGTTTCATTTTCTGTTTGGCTGCTTTTAAAAGATAAAAAAATTTGAGAAATTATACATCTGTTTAGGGATTCTTACCATGGACCTTGCAGGCCATTGTAACTAGAGAGGACTGGCCTTGCACAGAACAACCTAATCCTGCCGAAGCAGAAAAGCATTCTGACACTTATTCAATAGAACTGAGATTTGGCCTCTGGAGTGTAACAGAATGACAAGAGCATGAAAATACAGCATTAACAACTGCAAAGAAAACAGTAAATACAATCCAAATCTTACTATTTCCTTGGTAAAATCATAGACAATGACACAGTGAAAGAGGAACATGTTACACAGTATAGATGCAACCCATTTTCCTAAAGATAGGGCACCTGCTGATTGCAACAGGCTTCAATTTAATTTGAAGGCATGCTTTTTACACCATTTTGATTGGACCAATTCTATCTAATATCCTACTTTAAATGGAAGATAGCAGACATGTAGGGTAACTTAAGTCTATAAGTAAAAATTAAAGTTTTCTGTACTTGCTTATATCTTAACTTTCAGATATCCTTCAAAATGACAGGGAATGGCACCAATGAAAGACATGCTTGCATTAACAGAGCCTGGATGGACTATCGTAGTCGGTGGATACAATCCACTAACGCACAGATGACGTGTGAGGTTTAGCAACATTGTGTTTAAAATTCAACCCACAGAAGTTCTTCCACCAGGGCAGCATCCAACTTTGGGAATGAACCTTCTGTTTATATCATCAATTTCTTAGTTTTCCAATTGAGTTGCCAAACAGCAGTTATTGCAACATCACTAAATAAATGGAACTGTATCACAAATCAGCTTGACGGAAAGAGCTTACAAATTTAACTATCAGAAACACTAAATGAAAAGCTAGGGCTAGTTTTCTGAGCACTCTGTTTGCAGTAGTCACACTTGAAATTACTCATAGGAAGTGTCCGCTCCTTTATGCTCCAGGGTCCAAATTTATTTACGTATATTTGAATATACATAGCAAAAGGATAACACAGCTTCATAGAATGAATTACAAAAATAAGCTGTGATGGAGCACTTGGACTTCAGAGGGAGCTTTCACCTTAGTCACCACCTCCGGTCGTTTGGTTTTACTCCAAGGCTCTTTAATCTTTTTCTCTCCTTGGCCTTTTCCTTCAGCTTTCTATCACCAACTGTGATTTAGAGCCATACTAATGAAATCAAATAATCAGATGTACAACATACTTCTTTAATGATGGATAAATCTATACTTAGCATTCCTAAAAAAACCCGAGTAATTAAAACCAGAGAATGCAATACTATTGTTATAAATTATGTGCCTACAGCCATGGGTGTTTCTTGGTGGTAGTGAACATTGAAGAGGAAATAACAACCTAACCTCATGGTCTATAGTATGAGACCTTGTTATAAATCACATTTTTACAGTGTTATATTCAACAGAATAGATCAATATTCAACAGATAGATCCTTAAGTAATGGACACACCTGCAAATACTGCTTATTGATCAACATTCTGCAAACACATTGCAAAAAATCTAAAGCAACCATATAGGAGACAAAACGAGGACTTAATAGAAGGTTAACATTAAAAATCCAGTCTTCAAAATAATGCAAACTGATTTTAAAGTGAGGTTAGCTTTTTAAATGTTAAGAGCATAAAATTGAAGAATTAATTTAATTTACTGTCAGTTGAACATTGCTAATGTAAATTATAGATAACTGTATCAGGTCATTCCTGACTGAATTAATGCTATTTATCTTTATGACATTACTAAAGGCTTTTAAACATTCTGTTGTTAAAGGTAACCAATTTTAAATTAAACTATGTGCATTCAATGTCCTAACCAATGATACGGCAAATAAGTCTTAAGGTGATAGTAGAGATTTACACCTTCAAGGTAAAATTTAAACAAGTTAGAAATTGAAAAGCAAATGAAGTTTTTCTGCATTTTGCTCACAAACCTCCTTCTTCCCTTTTGATTTATTTCTGGTCACCACTTGTTAGACTGAAGTTTGCTGAAAGTATTAATCCTTTTCGCAATCCACCAGCATTTTCAGCCTGATTTAAAATCCATGGAGGACAATGAAAAAAAACTTCTGTAAACTCTGGCGAGGCCTTCTAGGATGTGTAAGTGCTGGGAAACTCCAAGGAGTGGGACCAAGAAGGCTTCGAATAAGTTTAATGATTTGGCAATCAATATCTCTTAAAAAAAGATCAGAGATGAGTAGTTGTATCTCTTCAGTACAGCACTCTCTGCTCTGAGAAAACTTCCAGTACGAATGGGAATAGCAAAAGCTATATAATTAGGAACTATATATAGCTATAAGATATGGAAAAGAATAAAAAAATCTTAAATTGTATTTATGTATATGAAAATACACATGCCTACATCTAGATACATACGCTGATATTCATATATATAGAAAAAGCCTTCAGTGACTTCTCAAAACTCTTACTGGGGAATGCCAGGTAATATGTTTATTGCAGCCAAACTGGTACTTAGGCATACTGTGGGCATTCTGGGTCACACCATTTCTTTTACAATTTTTCCTGTCGCAGAAGTGAAAATGACACTGACATTTGTTCTTTGGCAAAGTTACTGTTAACCTACTTGTTGACAGAATTACTCTGTCACAGATGATATTCTGTGTTTATTTTTTAAGCAATTGTCAATAATAGTGTCTATGTTGTATATATATCCATCACATTGGAACAGCATGATCCTGAAAAGAAACTTCCTTCTAAACCCTGGAAAAGATATTCTGAATACAGTCAATAGAATTGGAAAGTATCAGCTATTAGCAGTAAGAATTTACCTCCACAATTTAGTCACAGTACATAATTTCACCACTTACCCAGAAGGATTTAAGAACTGAAAAGTCTGCTCTTTTCCAACTCTATTAGTCCTTGGCCATGTAATTTCCATGTCCTAGATTGGCCATTGACAGCTTTTCAACACTAAGTATGTTAAGCAACCATCGACTCATTTACGTTAGACTGTTGAACATTGTAATTAAGTATTAGTGGGAATTAGACACAAGTAATTTTGCCTGGGGGCAGGGAATGTTCTTTACCATATTCCCCTTTCACCCCCATGTTTTAAGCATGTTAAGTAGCTCTTTTGACAGACCTGGGTTTGCTTCCATCATGAATCAAACATACAGCAAAATCCTTCAGTTGTATCTTACAGCAAAGGCTTCACAGCTATCCTTCTTGCTTTTGGGGAAGGAGGAAGCTGGTGAAGCACAAATGTTGTTCCTAATGATGCAGAGACACACTGTACACAATCCTTGTATGTACATATTATTCCTATGAAGAGCTCCAAATCCCGTGAAATCCAGGAGCTCAAGGCCCACTTCCCCAGTAAGTTTTATGGATTATGTAATATTTGCTTGAGGATATATGTATCACTGTCTTCTGCAGGAGAACTGTCAGACTTTTTATGCTTGCTTCAGTTTGCAGTTTTCACACCTTCCAGTAGCTGATCTGGAAAATGGATATAAGCCACTAATATTCACAGATTGATCAAAATATTTGTCAGGCAGTTCCTTCAGTATGATTTTGTACCAAAGGACATAAGCACTCTGGGATAGATACCAGAGACGTGATAATTTCACCACTGAACTGACATTTACAGAGTACAATAGCTTTTGCAGTGCAAAATTTTTTATGTTCTTTCTCTGATTTTGTTAGATCAGATGTTCGATCTATTCAAATCAAATACAGAAATGCTTTTGAAAGATTGCATTTCTTCCCAGAGTTAATGTTAGGATCAGATCAACTGCAAAGTTACTGGCATTCATATCTGAAACTTTTTAACTGAAGAGGACCCTTGTCTTTAATTTTAACAAAACAAACTAAGTGCAACAAATTTGATATACCCACAAGCTTGGCGAGTACCCTCCAGTATCAAATCTGATGAAAATTCTGTCAAACATACATCCCTTGTTTGTCCTTCTGACTTGCCTTCGTAGCTCATCCGTTGTGGGAGAAAAGGAAATCCCATTTTTTCCCTGCTTGCTAAAGAATACACCTATACATACCTGCCAACAGGCATGGTTTTGGTAATAAATACTCGATAAATGTTCGTACATGGGTATTACAAAGAAAATAACATCTTCTAACAGTGTCTCAAACATGATCTTAACCAGTACATGAGATAATTTGGAGACAATAGCAGTTAAATTACTGTATACACAAATGTAATCTTTTTGTTCCTTGGTACATCCCTAAGCTGCGGATTGCTGCAGACTAGGAGAACATAGTGGAGAAGGGGTGCTAAAAATCTTTAGCTTTACTTTTTACTTATTTACCTCCTACTAGCAAATGCAACTGGTTTTGTGTTCCCAAATATATTTAGGTTACTAGATATAACAGCTGGATCTTGACTCTAGCTATTCGTGTCTCCCCCCTTTTTTTTCTTTATTGAAAAAAAATTAATTAGGTAAATATGGACAAATAAATACCTGAAATACACGAAGATAAACAAAAATGCCAAGTTATGCTTGAAGAGGTACCACGGGAAATTTTTCTCTTCTCCCCACCCATCCTTTCTTTCTTTTTTAAAAGACCTAGATCCCAGGAAGACAGCTGAAATTCACTTCGGGAAATATTTCAATACATATTCAATAAAATTACATTCCAGAGGTCTGGATTCTTTATGCCTATTTCTGCAATCTCATGTAAAGACCTTTACAGGAAAGAACACAAGTATTTGAGATTCGGCTTTAGGAATTCCTTCATTAAAGAGAATTATTTATCTTCTATTTTCTACAACTTCATAAGCCAGTATAGTTTATATGACACAGTCATATTATTTAGACTGAAGAGGACTATTTTCAGTAACAAAGTTGTGCAGTGATCTTAATTTAGTCCTTCTATTTAGTCCCTTTAAATTCACTTTCAAAAATATTTAAATCTATAGATAAAATATTTTAAATGCAAGGACTATGACATATACATTGATAAAAATATACAACAAAAACTTACAGAAAAGGAGAAACAATCCATAGTTAGCCATGCACATATGCAATATTTTTCTTTCTTTTTCTTAGTTTAACTGTGCAACTTAATCTTCATGCCAGGTTTGTGTTTATTCAGGACAACATTGTGTGTGAATGCTCTCAAAAAATAGGGTCATAGCAAACAAATCTAAGTGAAAAAAGCAAGAAACAGAATAAATTAAAATATTAAAAGAAAACAGACTTTAAAAAATTATTCAGAAATTGCTAACAGTTGCTATTGGTAAGTGGGAAGTAAACAGCTTTGTTTTAAGGAACTATTTAATGTTTCAATAATTAATATATCAGGAATACAGAGACAAGAACAGGGGGAAAAAATGATGAACACATCTTAACCTATTTTGACAATGTTGAAAGGTGAAAGTCAGTGAATAAAAACAACAAAACAAAAGCCCCACAAAAACAGCAAAAATCCAAGAAACAATATTCACATTTTATATATTAATAATACATATTAGTTTTTGTTAAGAACATAAGTGTACCATTAGGCAATGGCTTAATTTCATCCAGACAGAAACTGATAATACTAATTTTTAATAAACTTTTAAATAATAGTTGAACTAGTAAGCACTGAACCTTTCTCTGAGCAAAAATGAGCAGGGCATGAGCAATACAACACTATTCAAGTTACGCATGCTATTATGACCATGAAGACCTGTGACAAACCTTTAGCAAGTGGAGGGCGTGGTTCTGATGTGGACATCACTGGGATTAATAGCAGACTAAGTCTCACACTAAGTCTAAACCACAAAGTTCATGGAGCTTTGCTCACCAGACAATCAGCTAAGCCCTATAGAACCTAATTTCTGAATTTATTCATAGATTCACAGAAAATACAACTCCCATAGATATCCCTTTTTTTGAAAAGGTATATATAAATGTATGGAAAAACCTATATACAGACCCACATGTGCAACCACAGTCATATCAGTGTTGGTCTGGATATTCAAAACAACATGTATTTTTAGAATACATCCAAGTTACACTCAAAATGAGCATGACAGAAGTCACAAAATCATGCCAAAATTTCTAGCATTCCTAGAATGTTAGAGGACTAAACTATTTTCCAATCTAAGATTAGAACATTATAGGACTGAACTATTTTCCAATCTAAGATTATCTACTGTATGAAAATAGAGAGCGACATCCCTCCTAGCTAAAAGAAAATGTGTTTATTATATTTAGTTTCCACAAAACTGCAAATGTTGGAAGTACATTTATTCCTCCAAACGTGAAATAGTTTCCTACCTTGAACAATCTGTTCACTGTATTACTTTTCAAATCAGTATACGCTAATATTTTTTAACAGACCACTAAATAACAGAGAAGTCAGTGAGTCAGCAATACAGGACTGTTATTGCCTCTGACACCTGACTCCAGCAGAGACATTCTTTACAATTTAATCAAGAGTAACTAACCCACACTTTATATTGACTACAGCTGACATTCAGCAGTGCCAACTAAATACATTACTTTCATACAGTTTAGAGATGTAATATGACACCACATTGGAAAGAATATTAGCAGTTTTACGACACTGAATTCGTACAGATAGAGGAACATAAATGGCAAGATACTAACCATATTAATTAGAGAAGTTAAATTGCTGTGGAAAAAGGAATAACTGAGGCTACAAAATCCAGGAGCTTTGTAGACAAAGATTGGTTTCACACAGCGATCTTGAAAAGCTACTCTGACACCTGATTATAGGCCTTGTGAGGCATTTCACCTGTCAGAAAGGCATACAGTGATGAGGCCACATAACAGAAGAGTCTTCTGTTTACAAGGACCCTCGGCACCGAATTCATTTGGATTGTACAAACAAATCAGTTTTTTTTATTTCAAACAATTTACTATGAAAGTGGTTTTCCAGCATTTCAGTCACTAAAACAAAGAGCTATAGTGTATTCTAAATTTATTTAGAAATGTATTCTAAAATGAATTTAAGTCTAAATAACACATGAAGAAAGCATTCCCTGACAGGCAACACGTTCTTGCAACTTTGTGGCTCTTTGGTCATCTTACCAGTCGGTCATCTCCCATAACAGTAAGAACCCTTCAGAACTACCCTAGCAGACCCCTGGGCTACCCTGAATACACAGACAGACAGTTCTACAAGGTGATGTGTATGTAAATGTGACACCATGCAAACATTACTATGTTGCTCTTTGGACTACCTTATCCCTGGAAAGAGAACAGTCATAAGTCATTCCTATACCTCTGCACCCATTCTTCTAGCACCTCAGTTACCCCTTTTGCTCCCTCTATTACCTGGGGTATCTTCTGGACCATTATCCTAGATAACTGAGAGCCAATACATTTGACAGAAATAAGAGTATGTGTCTGCAATGTTTTTAATGGACTTATGGGGAAAAATGATAGCAAACTTTATTACCCTGTTACATTCCAGTGCCACCAGGCTCCTAAGCTGTTTTATTAATTTAGGCAGCATTCAGCCTGCATAAAATTGGGAGCCAGTATAGTTTCTAATATAGTTAAAGAAAGAAGTAGACATCCCCAGGAGGAAAATCCCAGAACTCCAGTTGGCTACCTAAAAATCAGACTGTTGTGAATACTCTCCACAGATATCTCCTATTACAGAGGGGAAAGAGACTTGTCAAAAATGCTGATGGAATTGGACTATGCAGCATCAAGGGACACAGCTGCATTAAGAGGAGTTCCTCCCCACAAGCTTTGCACAATATCAGATCTGGATTCAGAGCCCGGGTGCCATTACTGTCATGTTAAACATTTGACTTGAGTTATATCTGTGTTATATATGACACTTTTCTGGCAGGATACCGGCTGAAGACATAGATTAATCAAAACAGAGAAAAAGTATAATTCTATTGTATTTGTATCTAATGCCTGACTGACATGGCTTGTGGCACAAGGGTTATCAAGAAGAAAAGGACATTAACTTAGTTTGTCTCTTTTCATTGCAGAATATTGTCTCTTCTTTGTAGAAGCATCTGTCTCTCACCACCACTGACACCTACGAAAAGCCATCTTTGTACCGTGATAGCAAGCAACATCACAGGCTCCAAGCAACAGGCACTGTGGAGTTGGAGCAATGCGCTTAGACAATCAAAAACAAAGAGAGTTTAAGTTAAAAGGGTACCAGTGACAGTTAAATTATAATAGCTAACCATTAAATAAGAAATTGTTCCACAGGCATTTAGAATCCTATAATGGCTCTCTGGGGGAATTAACAGAACAAGAGACTACAGATACCAAGTTATAGATCTCTCTGATTTACTGGACTTTTCAGTCAGAAGATCACAGAGCAGCTTAAGTCAAGATAAAAGGAAAACTTGACAGAACATTTCCTTTTCAAAGGCAGAGAGCTGTATGTGGCAAGTAGAGCGTCAATCCGGATATAATACGGTAATCATATTAACTGTTGGATGCAGAAAACGTTTTGTAGGTGCAGCTTTCATATTTTCTGCTCTACATTCTTACTTTGGATCCTTACATTTTGTCACCATCAATAATATGTAATTAATCAGATATTGCAATAGGGAAAAAGTAAAGACTTGAAAAGCCATTGGGAAGTCTAAACATTTAGAAAAGGTCCACGGGGAAGGCCACACGCTATGTATTCAGCACATATATTTACAAAATACACATAAATACAACATAAACTAATAAATTATCAAATAAGATTCCAATAAATTATTGGGTTTAATATTAAAAAGCTACCTTTTTTGCACAAGGGATGCATTCATTGTTCTTTAGGATTTTCACATCAACAGTCTTTTTTACTGAAATATCCTTTCATCACTTAAGCTTAAACCCAATTCAAGATTAGAAGATTGAAAATATTTAGGTAGTATACTAAATAGTGCAATTAAGGGAAATTGCTGCAGACAGCAAACAGACTGTAGTTGGTTGCAATAGCTAGAAGCCACCTATACCCAAATCTAAAGTCACTGATGCAATTAAAGTCCAAGTGCTTTCATTAAATTTCAATAAAGTTGTCATCAGAAACGCAAAATAAATTTCTGACACTCAACTAATTCTGTCAACCTTAGTCTGAGAAATCAAAGCTGATACTGGTGGCCAGCACAGCAGCTGAGAGCACACGTGTTTCAACTAGCAATTGCATGCAATCAAAACAGAACATTATAGTCACCAAAACCAACAGAGACCCTGAAAATTGTTCCATTGCTTTTGTACGGAACAAACGCAAATCTGCTGAATTTTGCTCTGGTAAGGGTTGTGTACAGGAAATGTTATTATACTCTGTAAAATAAAGTTCTATCACACAACAGTGATTTGACATTCTTTAAGACAGAAATTGAGAAACAACTGAATTAAAGTTATATGTATTCATTATATTTAGTTATATGTATTCATTATATTTATATCCAAGTTAGTTTTTATTTCATCAGCACACACTTTCGCACTCATGGCTTCCAGTACTAATAAGTAAACAAAGAACCAGTATATTTGTCATTCAACAACATTTTCTTCTGAGCTGTAAAAGAAAAGCTGTCACTATAACCAAAAGTACTAAAATGCATTCTGATATACTGGGGTTTCTACAAGCCTATTTTAAAAGATAACTGAAACTTTGGCATTATGCAAGTATGACAGCGTCATCTGACTCTGACACAGGAGGCAAATCTATCCTCAGACTACAGAAGTTTTCTTCAATGTTTTAAACAGGATTAAAACACACTTCAAAGTTTCTAGAAAACACGTGTTTGTAAACTATTGTTTCGTATGCTGAAATTACAGCTTTTTTAATTGCTTCCAATTTTCTCCATTACAAAATTCTACTTTTCCGATTCAATAAAAACAGTTATTGCAACTTGATTTGGCCTTTTTACACTCTTTAGTTTTTATCTCAGGCATTCATATTTTGTTTTAAAGCTCCATAATTCTGAATATAAACAGCTCTAATCTTTTTAATGAGTCATCATGTCATTTTTAAGTTAATTCTGTGTTTTTCCAGTTGACTATGACATTTTCCTGTAGGCTACAGAATACTGAATGTTCTAGCACCAGATAAGTACAGCAGTAATTGAATATTAGTCTATATGCTTGTGGGCAAGGTACTTAGGGACATGAAAAAAAGTATTTTATCTATGAGCAAAAAAAAAAAGAAAACATGTTTTATCATTGTGTAAGAGCCAGTAAAACAATCTTAAACTGGCTGCTAAAACAAAAGGATGGGGTTTTTTTTTTTTGCAGTTATTTCAGTTGGATTTCACTCATCTACAATATTGCCCTACCAGTGTATATTCTCCAATTTTCCAAGGTAGTGCAATAAGAGGACAGTTCACAGACACTTCACTTAAGGATACGTGCGGAAAAATCAATCCAGTCCTACATTTAGTCCTCAGTCCTGTAATAAGGTACATTTAGGAAAACCTGGCACTCAGGTGAAGCCTGTGACAGTTGACAAAGCTCCTCAAACATACTTACTAGTATGATTTTTGAAGTAATAATTTCACATTAGATTGAAAATTTGGCACTGTGCTTCAAGATCTAATTCTATATTGAAAAGCATTTAGTAATAAACTAAGTATTACTCTCCCCTTTCAAAACATTGGTAACTAATTAATGCTCACAGTTTGGATACAGCCAGCAGGGAAATGAACACAGCTAAATGCAATCTTTCAAATTAACAGGCTATCTCTATAAACTATAAAATTATTCTTTAAACAGAACTACTGTTTTATTACTACTGGGATCTTAGGTTCATTATGTTCTCATAATGCTCTCAAATATATCTATTAATCTGCATAATCACAAATGGCAAGAATTAATTTCAAACAGATGCAGTAAGTTGCTTATTCATTCTTGATTTCAGCAATTTTCATTACAGATATTTATTTTTCAAAGAATGTTTCCAATACATAATGAAAAACTGTCTTATTCCTAATGTCATGAGTGTAGTTCCTTACAGAAGTACCAAACATAACTTAAAAAATAAAGTGAATAAAGCACCTCTCCCAAATCTCAAAGCCCACAAAACTCAGAATTTTTTCAACTGAATTCAGCAGAATTTAAATAAAACCCATGGGGTTTTTTAAGGATGGGGGTGGGGGAGGGTGGGGTGCTGTTTTTTGTGGGGTTTTGGGGTTTTTAAGTCTGCAATCAACTAAATGAACCTTAAGGTGCCCTAAACTTGGAGTTTTAAGTGTTTGGAGAAGGTTTCTTCTGAAATTACCAGGGTATTTCCCCATCCACACATACACCAGTGCATCCTTTAAAGGTGAAGCATCCTTTACACTAACAGCAAAAGACATGATTATAAATTCTGGTATGTTAGCATGACAACAAATGAAATTCCACTATTCTTACAAGGAACTTTTATAGCCTAGTTCACAGCTGGGAAAAGACAGGTCTTCTGGTGGGGTGGGGTTAATTTGGCTTTTTCCAATCCTGAATTCAGTATAGCTAAGCCAAAGTTAGAAACAGCTGTAGGGAAACGTGAAAAACTAGGCAATGACTGAGGTCCTTCTCCTGTGAACCGCAAAATACTTTGTGTCCAAGCTCTATTTAAACACATTATTCCGCAACTTCCTCCCCAAACCAGGACAAATATCAGGAGTACAGTAGATTTTACTGCAACGTTTCTCCTCCCTTGCCTCTCTCTCCACCTTTACAAATATATATTTATATATGTATTACATATTAAAATTTATGTTTACGTTTGTAAAGGAACTGAAGCACAATGACACTTAGAGGTAAGGTGCTTTGATACATACCCTTGAGATCCATGTATGTATAAAGGGTTTTGACCATAATATTTAAGGGGGAAATTAGTGGACAAGGGAACCATTTTCACACTGACTGTATACAAGTGAAACTCAGGTTACTTGTGCCCTAGATCCAGTTCACTTTTGCCAGCTTAGATAGGGCCTCTTCCATTGTAAAATACTTATGGTCAAGTATTACTAACAAACTATCAGTAAATGACAACATTGTAGCGACAGCAAATTTGGCAGAAAACGAAATACAAACTATTCCCCTGCTGAAACCTGGACAGAGCACAAAAGGCAGGCAGACAGCAGAATTATTAGTTTTAGTCCATATGTGTATCTCCATTAATCAAAAGACCAAACCGTACACTGTCTCTAGTGGACAAAAATCAAAATTATATGTTTTAAGTGTGAGGAACAGGTGAATGGTAAGTTGGAAAAGGATCACACCTGATAGCTCTTTTGCCTGAACCATTTCCATCATTCTAACTACTCCAGACAAATAATTTCTGTCTCCCCATTGTTTATGCTTTACTTTCTGTGCTGAGAAAAGCCCCTGCAGTTTTATATGATCTTCTCCTCTGGAGGTGAACTGAATTAGTTCCTTTTATTGACGATGTTTCCATGATGTGAAATGTTGTTGGGACTTAACCAAGATCTTGTAAATAAGAATATTTCTTCTATGTAATCTACTTGCCTAGTTATTATTTCAGCATGTCATTTGCATTGAGAAGAAAATATAAGGCAATACGATACATTTAAACGAAACAAGTAACGGAGTGACGGAAAGAAATACATGTTCATTTTTCAGCTCAAACTTATTGACTGCAAAGGATTAAGCAGGGATTATTTTTCTTCTCCCCCCTTCTCCATTTCAGCTAATGATTTCCAAAAAAAGTCAAGCGAATATTATGTGCTGTGTCTGTATAAGAGGGATACGTTAATACTTCAGTTAATCCTTACCATCACCTGCAAATAGTTTAATGAATTGATAAAACAATAATAAAGTTTCTAGAGCACCTTCCATAACACAGATTTCAGAAGTAGCTTATAAATATTAAAGAGTTTTAAATTTACATTGATAGTTGGGAAAAATAAATCAAATAATTCATTTAGCATCATCTAGAGGATCAGAAACAGATTTTTCACCTCCTGACATTGAGACGAAGTGGAATTGTTTGTGACTGATACAATATGGTTGGATAGATGATCTATGGTTGGACTAGATGACCGTAAAGATCTTTTCCAACCTAAACGATTCTATGATTCTATGAAACAGACAATGGTGAAAATCCAGGTGTTTCTTTCAAAACACAGTATCAGTACTGTGTGATGTTGTCTGTGTTGCCCACCCTGATCCCAAAGGCTATTTCTGCAGTCTGTCATTCAACTGCTGCTCTTATGAAATAATATTAGAAAAGTGTAACCACAAACAACATAGACAGACATCCTAATTTTCCTGTTTAGTGTACATAACTCATGCTATTTATTAAATTCAGTTCCAAATTTTGAAGGATTTTTGTCTTAGTTGTTCCCTCCACCTCAATTTTACAGTTCCTCATATGTGTTTTTCCCTTTAAGTAAACACAGCTATGTATTTAAATATCTACATATTTTATATCTAAATATTTAATTGTTCTCGCCTCTGTTTAGCAGCCCTTTTGAATAACACCCTTGTGCATGCTTGTTTTTTACTCTAGGGCCATAGTATATGTTTTATATTGTTTTCTTGCATATCAAATGTAATTGTATTATTGTATGTATTTAGGACGATTATAATTTTGTTACAGAAAACATGGCATGTCAGGGAAGCCATGCATTACATATGTAAATGTGCTCCAATTTAACAATGATTCACTAAAAACTTTGTCTCTTAAAAAAAAAATAAAATATGCATTTTATATATTCAAAAACACTTCTCTTCCTTTCCCTTCTTCCCCAGCCTTTACATGGGCACAGATGTAGCGGTAACAAGTGATCACATTGTACTGGAAGAGGTTTAATCCAAACCTCACACAAAGCAGTCAGCTCCAGCTCCCCCAGAAAATCATTCTATTCAATGCAAAATACACTAAGGTCAGAGAGAAGATGACACTTCCACTAAAATAAATAAATCATTACTCTTATTAGGCTTCTTTTTACAGGAGAAAAAAAATAATACATTATCCAGCATATTCTTTGTATGCTTTACCAAGAGGCCTTCCAAGTTGTCAGTCATGGTACAACACAGCTCCAACACTGCACTCCAGAGACATTACAGAAGGTAAATTGTTTAAAAATTTATCAGCTGCTATTCATATGCAGCACTTCAGTACACTGAGTCTTTTTATTACTCTTCATTGTTGAGAAGCTTTTATCTGTTCTCAAACTGGAAGAACTGTATTGCAAAGTCTCCATCTGCCATCACCAATATGATTAAGTTGACTAAATATGATTACCTCACTCTCTTGAAGATAGTCTTAAATGAAAGCTGAACAAATGCCTGCAATTTAAAAACTGAACTGCCAAAGATACAAACAGACCAATAGGTAGATGGCTATTTCGTTAGCTTTGGTAGTGATAAGACAAACTCCTCTTGCCTACAGTGAGCTCAAGAAGCGCACTCCTTAAATTAATGAGCTGGCAGGGGACCACAACTCTGCTGGAATATTCTTTTTTAAGCTTTAGTCTCAGCAGAGGAATGCACTAGGGAATAACCGCAGGGCACCATCCACCAACATTAGTAAGTACAACAGGCTACAAATGCATACAGATTACAGTTGCTATAAACAATGGACATGAATTTCCTATAAGCGCCTTAGAAGATCCTCAAGTCTATCATCCCTGCAAGCTACAAAATGTCTTTTCAAATGAGTTGACAGAATAACGTACAAGAGTTGCTCATCTTTCAACTGAGTTAGGAACTGCCCAATTCTGACTTTTTTCCACTTGTACGAAAGGGGCTAATCATTTCCTATATTTATAGGTTACTGTTGATTAGCATTATCATTTTTGTTATCTAAGTAAAATTTGTTCATATCTACATGTAAATAGCCATGAGACATTTGAGGCTTTAATTCATTAAGAATTTTGGAAGTATAACTTTTCCTTTATTGAAAGCCCAGTAGGCTTTTTCAAGGTACCAGCCTTTACAAACTAGAAAAAGCATTGGATTGCATCTGCAGTTACTCAAGTTAAAAGCATTAAGACACGATAATAACATTTAGTTTCACAGCTAGTGTCATCCAGTGCCAACTTAAAATCCATTTCTCATCAAGGAGTGATGTGCATAATTTCTATTTTAGTTAGTTCTAGTGAATAAAAATTTAAATGCTTGAATATTCTAAACTCAGTCAAAAAAGGAAGGTTGGAACACCAGCTAAATAATTCATTTTAAATCACCTATTTGTGGAGTATTACATAATGAAGATGAATTAGTAGAAAAGCTTTCATACCTTACTTGAAAGTTTAAAATAACTTCTCCCCATTGAAAGTTTTGGGGTTTCTTTTAAGATTCAAGACTAATATCTAAATACTGGAATCAAGTAACATGGAATAGGGAGATTCCTATTCAGAAATTTAGAACGCATTTAGCTGCCTGCATTACTGAGACACAGCAGAGGTTGGAAAACCCCTGGCCTACGTGACAGGATCATACTGCATCTTGTGGCAATATAGCTATGAACGCTAATAACTGTTCATTTAACTAAAACTCTGTTTCAGCTCTTAGTGTAGGAAATGTCTTTCAGAAGTACTTCCAAACTGCACCAAGCACTCTGAAAAAACATTGCTACCTTGCTCTGCATCGTGTTTATTCTCGTGATAAGCATCAGCAGGACCAGCTGAACTCCCCTTCTTAGGAGAGGGGCAAATAGCACAAAATCTTTATGCACAAAGTAGAAAACAAGCCTGTTTCATTTCTTACTTCTCTTGTAAAAGTGCTCCGAATTCTCACTTCCTTGACCTCCGAGACTAAGAACCATTGAGGACCAAAGCCATCAGTGCTGCCTGTATGACCTCAGCTCCGTGGTACTGTATACTCATAGCTCATATAGCATATAAATTAATGAATGAATCTAGTAAAAGTTTTATTTTGAAGTTTAAAACTAGCATGATTTATTAGTCTTCTAAACACTCTTTGCAGTAACCTGATTCTCTAATAAAATATGTGTGTATTTTGTTATTCATATAGATACACAATAGATATGTTCAAGTTGCAACACTGTTCTGATGCTACAGTTGATTAAAAAATTGCAGCTTTTTGCCTGTGTTCATGATGGTTCAGGTCAGCTGCAATCTTGGTATACTGAAACTAGCATCCTGCAAAAGCTTTTAGAAAAGTAAATAAAGGGGAAGGCAGGTGACCAAAGTGTTCAATTCCATACCCAATGGCCAAAACGCCCAGCTTCTTACACATTTTGCAACGTTCACAAACTAACTTTAATAACAACGTATATTTCAGTCCCCTGAGAGTTCGGGGAACTGAAAGATCCCCCAAATTGAAGATGGAAAAAAAAGTGAACCAATTTTAAGCATGGTGCCTACTAAACGTGGTATCAAAAGAAGAGCAGAGGTGTTCCTGAATATTCATAGAAACATAGAATGGTTTAGGTTGGAAGGGACCTTAAAGATCATCTAGTCCCAAACCCCCTGCCGTGGGCAAGGACACCTCCTACTAGACCAGGTTACCCAAAGTCTCATCCAACCTGGCCTTGAACACTTCCAGGGATGAGGCCTCCACAACTTCCCTGGGCAACCTGTTCCAGTGCCTCACCACCCTCACAGTAAAGAATTTCTTACTTACATCTAATCTAAATCTACTCTCTTCCAGTGTGAAGCCATTACCCCTTGTCCGATCACTACATGCCCTTGGTAAAAAGGCCCTCTCCAGATTTCATGTTGGACCCTTTCAGATACTGGAAGGCTGCGATATATCTCCCTGGAGCCTTCTCTTCTCCAGGCTGAACAACCCCAACTCTCTCAGCCTGTCCTCATAGCAGAGGTGCTCTAACCCTCTGATCATCTTTATGGCCCTCCTCTGGACCGGCTCCAACAGGTCCATGTCCTTCTTATGCTGGGGGCTCCAAAGCTGGACACAGTATTCCAAGGTGGGATCTCACGAGAGTAGAGTAGAAGGGCAGAATCACCCCCCTTAACCTGCTAGCTATGTTTCTTTTGATGCAGCCTGTGATGTGGTTGGCCTTCTGGGCTGCAAGCACACGTTGCTGGCTCATGTTGAGCTTCTCATCCACCAACATCCTCAAGTCCTTCTCCTCAGGGCTGCTCTCGATCCATTCTCCACCCAGCCTGTATTCGTGCATGGGTTTGCCCTGACCACATGCAGGACCTTGCATTTGGCCTTACTGAACTGCATGAGGTTGGCACAGGCCCACCTTTCAAGCCTGTCCAGGTCCCTCTGGATAGCAACCCTTCCCTCCAGTGTGTCGACTGCTCCACAGAGCTCGTGCTGTCGGCACACTTGCTGAGGGTGCACTCAGTCCCAACATCCATGTCACCAACAAAGATGTTAAACAGCACCAGTCCCAGTACCGACCCCTGAGGAACCCCACTTGTCACTGCACGCCACTTGGACATTGAACCGTTGACTACAACTCTGAGTACAGCCACCCAGACAATTCCTTATCCACGAAGTGGTCCATCCATCAAATCCACTGTCTCCAATTTAGAGACCAGGATATCATGCAGGGCAGTGTCAAATGCCTTGCGTAAGTCCAGCTAGATGACATCTGTTGCTCTCCCCTTATCCACCTTATCCCCTTACTCACCTTGAACCTGTCAGTAATTGCTTTTTTCAAAATCATTTTCTTGCTGCTGTCACAGAATCTGTCAATAAACCTAAACTTAGCATTCTTATACCAAAAAAAGAGGGGGTTTACTGTATATTCTCTATCTGGTTTGCAAGTAACTTTGACAATGCTGTGAAAAAGAAGCATTAAAGTATCTTGTCCTAGGTATATTAATGGTAGATTGTTTTCAGCTTATTACACGTAAAAATTAATCATAGTTTTTTATTAAGTAATTTGATGGCTTAACTCATGTATTAAGAGACCATCAAATAAGTGGTTTATTACTAGAGTACAGAATTTCTCAGAACTGTGATGGCAGCACTTCACTAAATGCCATTCTAGTTACTGCACAAATAATCCAGACACTTAAGATATCCATGTCTGCTTTGACCTTACACTTTATGAACAATAAGCATACCACTATGTTCAGCAAAGCTGAACCTGAGTTCATGGACTCATTTCAAATGCAGTGTCTTTAATTTGAGTGTTCCTCTGCCCTAATGTTATGTACAAAAGGAGACAAAGATCAGCTTAAGTAAAAAAGCTGCAACAAATTAGGCTTTTGATCCCATCTATGGAAGTTAAGAGCATCATTAGGTGACGACTATATAAGCAGAATTAGAAGTGTTTTATTTGGTCAGATTTGAACCTTCATTCCCAATGTTTTTATATAAATTAATCATTATAGCACAGTTACATACCAAATCTAAGTAAACACTGTACTGATAACATTTTTAAATGGAAAAGCAGATATTTAAGAATTTATTTAATAAAACAAACTGTAGTTAGAGAAACAATAAGCCTACTGTGTCTATCCTCTCCAATATTTGAGCTGCTACTTACTATGTCATGCCTTTCATTGCCCAAATAGGAACATGATTTGAATTCAAGTCAGTGTAAGAATGTATTCATGAGTGTGAGAAAGAGGATCTGTTATCTGGTTCATTGTCATTTGAAAGATTACAAAAACTGAACTTCATATTTACCTCACTTTTTTAAAAACATAGATTGCTAATAAGCTCTTTCTTCTAGAAAGCCTTAAGTTTTCCTTGTGTTCTTAAAGACTACAGACCCTCTAATAATAAAACTTTACTACAGTAGACTTTGAGGAAAGTCTTTTCCTCACCCAGGTATAATGGATAGATTTACTGTGCACAATAACTCCCCAGGCAGGACTGTATGCATCCAAAGATATGACTCCTGACTTGAAAAAGAGTGAAATGGCATTTGTGCCAATCATACAATTAAGGGTTACAAAGCTACTATGGGACCCACGGGAAATAACACCTGGTTAGTTTTACATACTTTCATTATCAACGCTTCCTAAAGAGAAGAGTTTTGCAAAAAACCCTCACTCCAGAGCCCCTTGGGAATAGAGTACTTCTATACGAATAATCTTAACTTTTAAGTGAGGAAACTGAAAAACAGCAATGTACTTTTGAAATCTTTTGACATGTAGTTTAATGGAGACATGGAAAAGTGTTTACTAGCAAAGATTGTATCTCTTAGCTGGATCAAAGGGGAAGAAAAACAAAACCCAAAAGCAACAGTCCAAAGTAAAAGGACAGACACTAAATTAATGCTAGTCTGCGTCAGACTGAGCATTTTACTGTCTTGAAAATACATCACCAGTCTTCTGATCACCGCTTTTGTTCTTTACTACTAGCAAAAACATAAAATTCAGTTATAGGCAGGTGACAACATTCACTTAAGAGCAACGCTCCTTCCAAGGAGAACTACAGGTACATCTTTTATCAAATGTATCACTAAGCCACAGTGACACAAACAATCTAAGCAAGTGAACTAGGAAACCCACTTGTGCTACTGGTAACATGGCAAAGATCTAGAATACAACCAATGCTTACGTAGCTATTTAACTTCCTTGGTTTATCCCCTTCCTTCCTGTGCAGTCTTCCTTGTTTTAGGGTCTTTCCTACCTTCGCTCCTTCATGAAAACAGTTACAATACACTGCATCATCAAGCCTTCCTCAATCCATTTTCAGTTCCAACCTGAGACATGAACAGCCTGTTCTTTTCAATAGCTTTCATCTGCCCAACTCAAGTCCCCTAACACAAAACTCCAGCTTTCTCTATTTCCTCTCCCTAGAAAATTCTGCTGCTATGTTAAATGGGAAGCCTATGCATTTCAGTGTGTAGAATGGTCATGGAGCTACTGACCAATGCTTAAAAAGTGATTACAAAAGCAACACTACCAAAAAATGAAAGAATTCAAAACTTTGTGCCTCTGTTTCCCAGCCTCCTAACTTCCCATTACAAGTGGTTTGCTTTTCAGTTGGATTTTACAACCATTCAATATCAAACAGTTTTGTTCATGCTTTTTAACAAACAGAACTTTAATGCATTGCATGTGACTTTAAATTAATTTAAATTTTAAAGACTATATTCTCTATATAGCAAACAAAAGAATCTGTTAGATACCTCCCCTTCTGCATTCAATAAAAGATTTCAGGACAGTCATCAGCTTCTGAAAATTATCTGATATTTTAAGAACAGAGGTTTTTCACTATACATTAGTGTAACTGCTCAGCCCGTAGCTTTGCTGCCAAATAAATACTACTGCCTATTAAAATTATTTCACCACTATTGATTCTCAACTTTTGCTTCTCAGACTGTTAGATTTTAGTACATTTGAAGTGTGATTTTTTGAAAACACAAGTCAGTGTGGATATGTTTAAACTACTTGAAAATGTTCAAGAAGTTGCCAAAGTTCACACTGCTCAAATGTCACCTAAAGCATTAATTAAAATTCCTTTCCAGAGGGGTTGAAGAAACACTGTTATACAATGGCACCTATCCTAGTTGCTAAAAGTAGAGGGTGAATTTCCACGTCTACAGTTTGAAGCTGGCAGTGAATTTATACATCAAACGATCTTTATTGCTAGAATAGCAAGGAAGAAATGTGTAAGTATCACCAAAAAAATTGATGAAGTTCAAACTAGATAAGTTGGATTGAAAACTGGCTGAACTGCTGGGTTCAAAGTGCTGCTGTCAGTAGCACAAAGTCCAGTTAGTCGTGTACCCAAGTGGTCAATACTGGGGCCAATATTGTTCATCTTCACTAATGACCTCAATGATGGAATCCAAGTACACCTTAGCCAGTTTGAAGACATCAAACTAGGAAGACGTTGATAGATCAGATGGTTGTGCTGCCTTTCAAAGCCAACTTTACAGGCTGGAGAAGCAGGCAGACAGAAACCTCGAACTTCCAGATATAGAAATACAATACATTGTACCTAAGGAAATACAATCCTATGCAGTGGCACATAACTATCAAGTCCCCAACCTTGGAGATATTCAAAACTCAAAGCAGCCACGGTGTTGAGCAACCTGTTCCAGTTCACCTGCTCCAAGCCTTCTAACTACAACCACTCAGATTATACAATCATCTTTATGCTTTTGGACAGAAACTGTGGGCAAGAGTATGTTTTTTCAATATAGTCCAATTGGATATAAAACAAAGATTTTATGTCTTTCACTGAATTCTGATGAGAATCAGAACAACTGCTTGTCATATTTTGTCTGATACAGCAGATCTTAAACTTCAGCAACTTGATCAAACACTTACTAAAAAAATATATTATGCGCCAGTGACGTTTTTTCTCTTCTGCATGCATTATAGATAATGTAAATACGAAAGCATTCTACTGTAACCATTTTTCCAGGGCTAAGTATATTCTGTAAGAACTTTTTTGCGAGAATACAATTGCACTTGTTCTTTCTCTGTTACTTGGTCCCAGGGCCATCATGGAGTTTCTTTGCTTAGAAACCCTGAGGCATATCATTCCATAAGCTGTCTGCATCTCTGCCTCCTGACAGGGTCACAAAGCTTGTTCTTGTTGCTCCATTCAGTCACCTGCATACAAGCCACTATTTGGGGGGGGGAAAAAAAAAAAAAAAAAAAAAAAAAAAGAGGAGCAACTTTCTTCCCCAAATTTAAAAAAAAAAAAATTACACCACAAATCACAAAATCCCAAAACAAAAAAAACCAAAAAAACCACCCCACACCACACCAACCACACACTCAAGAAAGACACCTTTCTTGAGAGAACACCCATTGCTTTAAGTGGCTGCCAAGATCAATCTAATGGCAATGGTTAGCAACTGCCCAAGATACAGGTATGAATCTGTTCTCCTTCATATCCTAGAATTTTATCTCATTCTGGCTTGTTGGTTTTGGCAGTCCATTCTCAGCTCAAACTGTATCTGTGCCATATTTGCAAGTTATCTTTTCTTCCCTTCAATTTTTTCCCCCCTCACAGCTCTAATCACAGATGACCTCTTCTACATTAACTGTCTACCAAAGCTCATGCAATTTATAAACTTTTTAACCATTCTGAAAAGCTGGGATGCCCTGGTGTAATTATGCCTGAGAGTAAATTCTAGAAGAGCGATGGCTGAACCGATATAACTTCACGTAAAAACATACTTAGGAAAAACACATAGACTTCTAATCCATTAAATGTGCATATAAATGAGACAAAACAGACAACCGAGATTAGACAATTAAATTTTCATAAGAATAGCATACTCTAACTCAATTCCATGTACTGATTAAGGTTGCAACCTAAACTTACATGCTGTCTCAACTTTACAGTGAATTAACAGCTTGAACAATGTGAATATTTTTCATGCTTTCTGTGGTATATTTCCAAAATGCAGGCTTTAAAGCCAGCAGTGACTATGTTTGGGTAAGCTTAAAAAAACTGACTGCCCCCGTCCTACCCCTGTATTTCTCAGCCATCTTATTTCCCTTCCCAACACTGCTCCTTTTTAAGTCCTTCATGTTCAAAATAAGTGAGACTATCCCATGGGTGAGATAATTATCCGAGTATGGGATTGATAATTATCTATTTGCACAGTTGTAACAGTTATTCAAATTGTTACAAATTGAGAAGTGTTTGAAACCAATATGGGTGCAAAAGCAATTTTGTGCCATCACACAAAACAAATGACAAGCTTTTAGTGTCTTCACTTTGACTTGACTGGATCATATACCTTCCCTTTGCTTATTTCTGCTGCACTGTGTGCTTGCGAGTCTTTGAATTCAGGCAACCTGTGTGTCTGACAAAAATAAACTTACACAACTACTCAACGCTGTGTTTCCCTGGAGGAGGCACTTTGATGCAATTTGTCAAAAGCCAGAAGAATGCTTAAATGGACAATTTACTTCAAATGACTGCAGCTATTGCATTATAAAGAACCACAGCCAAGGATTAAAAATGGTTTTACTCAGGTCAATTTAATTCTTAATGATTAATGAACAAAATATAACCTTTGCTATTTCCTCTTTTTATTCAAAAGCAATAAAAGTAATTAAAAAAATCCTTCTCTTTCATTTCTGTTGTTTGCTACACTTGTCCAACTAAGGAACAACTGCTTGGGGAAATTTCAATAGGTCTTGTTAACAAAGTACACATACACATTTAGAGGTTATTGCTTAAGTCTAAGAAGTAAAACCACACACTTTTCATGTCAGTCATAGCTCCAGAAAAGTCACTGAAAATTTTCTCTGAAATTCCACATCTTTTTTTAAAAAACACAACAAGAAACACAACCAAAAAAGCCATACCAAGACCCTAATCTAGTACCAGGAGAGCTCTTACATTGTCATGGCAAATAGTGTCACATGTAATACTTCACTATTGTACAATACCATAGTACAGTTGGAGCATACAAAAGACAGATAAAATTAACTGTGCAATATATGAATATAGTATAAAGAAAGCTCAGACCATTAGTTTTGAAGACCTTTCTTTACCTCCATATTTTTTCTTCGTTGAAATATTGAGAATGAAAATATTGCTAACTATTTAACAGCAAATGTAGGTAAATTAGAACTGGAGCATTCGATTATACTATAGGGAGTATTTTATCATTCAAGTTAGTGAAGGAAGCAAATATGGCTAAACACCACAACTATTCAAAGACATGGGTAACCACTTTATTTGCGAATTATTCCACACACACACCCCCATGCAATCCCACCCTTCAACCTCCTAATTTTAATCATCTCTTTGAATGTTTAGGCATATTCATCTACAAACATAGGAAGGAATTCACACCACCTTGATATTCTCTTTAAAGATTCCAAGTATAGTTTTCACTATTTCTACTTGTAGTAAGTGCAAGTGGAAATCATTTGGTTTCCTTGAATTTTGCCTTCACCTGATCAAATACCTGCCTAACATTTAATAGAGAATACATGCATAGAGTCATTTGTTGCATGTGGAGAATGATTGAGCACAGAACTAATTCTCACTTTTATCCACAAACGTATTTCCAGGTGTTCCGAATATAGCTGTGCAGCAAATAGAATCGACATGGTAGTGTAGCTAGAAATACATGAGCTATGATACTATCATGTCATTTTTGTTGACCAGTGTCAGTTTTCTGTCAAACACAAGAACCTGCAGTGTGCTTATGAATCTATTTGAAGAAAGGCTTTTTCATTATGCTTATTGCTGAATTCCCACCAGGAGATCTGTCTTAAAATTCCAAAAATAATACACCTGGATGTGCTCAGCAGGCAAATTGCCTTTCAAATGCATTAAGTAGAGCAAAACATAAATCCACATACAAAGTATAAAGCTGTAATTTGGCCACAGGCGTACAGAAAATCATTGCCCAAGTTAACGCAACCTCTGAAGCTCAGTGCGCTGGCCATCTGTTCAAAGAACTGGATTAAACTTTCAAAATCTGTGATGGCCATGCAGTTAAAAGTGGCCAATTAACATTGTTGTTTTAAGTGAAAAGTGACATTCAATGTTTAATTAAATACTAGAAAACAAAAAAATCTATAGCAAATAAATCCTGTCCTGTGAGGATGACTTTGGGTGACATAATCAAGCAGAATTTTACTGGCATTTGTGGAAGTAGACTTGTTCACCTGCATCTAGTTGTGTAACTGAAAAACCACCACTAGCAACACAAATATAATGAATTTTCACTAGATTAAGACTTTTATCTACCTTTTTTTTTAGTTTTATATAAATACAAATTTGTTGGTCTAAAAGCATCTCTATACACATTTACACAAAACATAAAATATCCTAAATGCAAGATACCAAAAGCGACAGAATGCATCAAGTGATATAAGCACTCCTTCAGAATCCACTTGCAGTTACAGAGAGCTCTACTGTCTGTTTTGCAAGTTAGTTTCCAAGTTAATAAACGTCTTTAATGGTATAGCAAAGCTAAAATTCATTTAAGAATTCAGCTTCCACTTCAATATATTCATACTTTTGATCCATTGGTAGAATAATAAAAATATTTTCCTTGAAAGTTAGAAAAAGAATTATTATTTCAGTGTCTTGCACTACTTCTAGAAATTAAAGGAATTTACAAGGCACAATACTCTGATTACCCAGTAAAAAGATAGACCTTGAGATTCAGCAAGTCTGTCTTCAAAAGTTCTGCGTTTTAGTAGATTTGTTGTACTGAACAATTATAGAAGAGTAAGTTGGACCAATTGTATTTAGTGCTAACTCTGATGAAAAACTGATGAATGTTGATGCAGAGCCACCTTGTAGTGCCACCTTGAAGTTAAGCTTTTGGCAAGATCACGATATACTGTACAATTTCATCATGCCCTGCAAGAGCAGTACATGCTCAGGGACTATGAGTGTTACAGATGCTCTTTATAACACACCTGAATTGTCCCACAACACAACCAGGGTGAAGACTCAAGATTATCCCTAGAAATGTGTAACAATTTCTTCATTGCAGCTATACCCCTTCTCCATTTTCAGGGTTTGTTTCCTAATCATTATCAGCTGCTCACCTTTTAGTCCTGTTTCCTAAGGAAATATCACCTACTTCCTCATGCTATCTGTCCATCTGTCCTGCCTACTGAATGACTACTTTGCTGGTGAAGTCCAAAATTTGCCACATGGACAGAGGCTTTAGGGACATGAAGTCCTGCAAGTGTCGTGAAAAAAAGATAGTTGGAAAGGGCCTTATAGCTTGCCAGCCATCAGTAAAACCCACAGCTCAAGGGAGTGAGAAGATTCAGGATACAATTGTCAGAACTCAAGTATCATTTCTATCCTTACTCTTTGAAGGTTCAGTTTTCCCATTGAGTTTATTCATTTCCTCTTTTCAGCACTAGTGCTACAAGAAAATTGACTAGTACAGCATTTCTGGTGCAGCAAAGATGAAAAACAAAGAATCTCATCAGAAACCATGATCACATGAGACCTTCAGAAAAGACTCTTGATTGAACCAACCTATAGATATCTTGAGATATACTTTAAATAAGCATCCCAACTTCCATATACTCATGGAAAGCATTTTTTTCC
The DNA here is from genome assembly GCA_008921705.1 of Burhinus oedicnemus. Taxonomy (NCBI): domain Eukaryota; kingdom Metazoa; phylum Chordata; class Aves; order Charadriiformes; family Burhinidae; genus Burhinus; species Burhinus oedicnemus. Next base: position 2,527,294 of record VFFE01007789.1, on the reverse strand, counting down.
AAATTAAAGTCATCCTCTACAGGTTCTCCTCAAGTAAAATCCAATACCCCAGGATATCTTCCACTTTAATCTTGCACCAAGAGAAAAGCAAAACAAATTAACTTCTAAGAAAACAGAGCAGACATGAATATATACACTCTCTAAAGAGCCATGAACATGTGACTAACAGCAGTCTTGCTTAATAGGGAGAAAAAATAAAATAATTTCATATATTTCATAAATACAGAAATTTGGCTGGACCAATGAACTCCCATATTTTGACCTGCATGATGAGGCAACTTTTACTTCTACAATACTGTAGTTTTATTTCTGAAACTTAAAAAAGAATATTCAAATATCACTGCTTGTATTGCAGAACTGAGTGATTCACTTCAACCCATGCATTCAAATTAAGATTGAGTAAAAAAAAATAAAAATGTATAACTATTAAGTGAATTGCGTTCAAAGACTTGGAGAGACAGGTGTCATGCTTCAATTCTGAGAGTAGATGCGTATACATATTTACACACACACTCAACCCCCATACAGTTCTTCTACAAAATATTAAGTATTTTTACTACCAAACTGAAACTCCAAAAGTGTAAGTTATCCTTTCATCCTCTCACAACAATCAGCAAATCCAAGATTTCCTACATCAGATCTGCTCTTACTAGTTAAACTATATGCGTATGTGCCCCAGTATCACAGTTAACAGAACCTTTTAATAGCTAGTAGGTAAATCAAAATACCAGTTTAACATGTTCTGTAGATTGAGTGAAAAGCAATTGATCAAAGTTGATAAAAACAGTTGATCAATGACAGTGTAGGAAGCACAATAGTTTTCTTGCCCTTCCAATAGTAAATCACTATTGAACTTTTTTTATTAAACTTATCTGGCATAACAATTGGCTACAAATTATATCAAAACCATATGGTAGAGGCTAAAGGGTAGAGCGCAACATGAATTTTATTATACAGAACCATATGTTGTACTTAATGTCTGTGATGACTTTCTATTTCACCACAGATGATGACTATAAATTAGCACTGTAGAGGTGAGAGCGCTATTAAATTCCATAATCAAATGATCTTGAACATAGTAATATAGTGTTTGCCTTTATCACATAATATCAGAGGATGCCACATTATCTGTGTTGTGGATCACTTTTGTACTATTACAGATAGTAATTTTTAAAACTGCCAGTTATTCAGCAATATCTAAAGCAAAACTTCATAAACCATTTAAAGCCTACGGCTCCTTATAGTTCTCTGCCTAGGTCATACAGTATTTATTATACAATACTATCTCAAGTAAAATTTGGTGTCAATCCAGCCGGAATCTACGGTGGTTTTTTTTAAACAGATTTTTACCAATTAAACAGAAAGAGACAACATCAAAACTTTGAGAATAGTATTCCTGACTACATAATGAAATCTGAAACAAAATTCTTACAACTGATACCACTTCAACTGCACCATTATTTGTAACGCTATTATCAGGAATCTCTCCTTGCCATTGCAAATAACTGGCTCAAGGGAAGCACAACTAATATCATACTAAAAACCAGCTCTTGTGTATCTGTCTACTTCACTGTTCTTGACCTTCAATGATTTACCCGAACATGGGTTAACAATACTAGAAACACTAAAGTTTGGACGTATAACAGGTCCCTCATTGTCATCAACCCTCCCTTTATCCACCCACTCCCACTGCCCCCAGTAAACACTACTACTTTTAGTCTTTTTATGTGGAATAAAGTTTTTAATTACATGCTGTCTTAAATCAAACCATTGGATCTCACAGTCCAGGCAACCTCCAGCATTCTCAGGTCTACTAGCTAGTTTCAGTGCCAAGATAAGCAAAGATGCTGTCTTATCAATTGCATTTGTTTGTAATTGCACGTCCACTAGGGGAAGTTGGATGAATTTTGAAAGCGAATTTATTGTAAATGGTATTACAGTTTGTGAACTTCTCTCAACAACACCAGAAAAACTATCCAAATTAGAAGATTGCAACCACAGACAAGGATTAATCTCATTAATGTCTTATTTACAAAGTTGCAATGATCATCAGACTTTAGATAACTTCCCTAAGCAATACTTTCAGGCACAAGATAAAAGGTGGCTACAGCATATGCAAAACATTCAAATTAACTTTACAGTAGCTTTACTAGGACCTGAGCTATCAGCTTCATTTACAGCAACAAGCAGCACAGGTTGGCTAAGAAACTTGAGCAAATATTTGAAGGTTAAAGCATAGCTTCACAGCTGTACACAGCTACACAGTTGTACACAGCTACACAGTTATTGACAACTAAACTAACTAAATTTAAAGTTAGATGAAGTATGTCCATATAGATATGCCCAAATATGTCAATATAAAGTTTAAACTTTGACTACAACTTTCACTACAGTCTATTTTAATTCCAGGAACTATAAAGTTAATGATAAAGAGCAGGAAACTAGATTATGAAACATTGAAATTAGTCGCATCTCCTTACGGAAAAGTATGAAAGACTTGCATTCTACCAACTCGGATGTAAAAAACAAACAAACAAAAACACCAAAACAGAACCACCCGCTCCCAATTTGGTTATACCATAATTAATAAAAGCAAAAATGTCAACAGATGAAAATAATTACAGTTCCACTGACACCTAGAACAGCACTAATTTAACACCAGACAAGTTAGAAAAGAGCTACCAGAGTAGACTCGGGAGAAACAAGCTGAGGAAAACAATCAATGAACAGGAAAACAAGATCAATGATGTGCAACTGGGGTTTTTGCTTCAGAAGGAATAGAAACGAAGAAACCTCAGGACAACCATGGTGGAAAGGAAAGAAAGAGAATGATAACTGGGCAATATAAAGCAGACATATTAAAGAGGATGTAAGCATAGCAAACATGAATCAAAGGAGGTTCCCTCTCAACTCCCAAATAGCTTCCAGGAATTGGACGTTAGTGGGAGGAGTGCAATGAATAGGCTTCTACAACATAAAGCAATAAATGTTAACGCTACTGAATCAAACAGGAAAACAAGTATCAGAAATGGGCTCAGTGCTGTTCATCTATGCATCTAATCTTGTAAGAAGACATAAGCAAACTATATGGTTTGGGTTTTGTGGGGTTTTTTTTGATTGGTTTTGTGGTTTGTTTGGTTTTTTTATTCAACAGGCAACAGACATTGCTAGAAGTAGTAACAAGATAATTGGAAGAGGGAATGTGGCATAATCAATCATGTTGGCTATAGAAGACGGGGTATTAGAAGTATGTTTACAGTTTAGACTTACTAGCTAGATGAAAAAGGACAAAATAAATCTACAGCTATGCTTTCTAGTATTTACTCAGTCAAAATGAGTTGCAATTTCAGTCTTAAATAATAGTGCATTACAGCTAATCACAAAATAAATTAATTGGTTTTAATAAGATTTTTTGACCTTTCCTGAATTCATTCAAACAAGGACCATTTGTAAGGCTGTGGGTTGAGAAGAAGGAATTTAACTAGAGCAGGGTTTTATCAAGCAATACAACAATGGGAAGGACAGAAAGGAAAATTAGTTTGACCGGAACACCAGAAGTAGAGAGGAAGAAGCTTAGCATGCGTAGACACTCATAATATTTTTTTCTTCCTTATTCATTGTCCTATCAGAATCTTACAATTTAGAAAATTGCAAAAAAGTCCTTGACATTATTTATAAAGTCCACAACACGCATTTGTATCGTTTTAAGTATGATTCAGTGGGTTTAAATTATGGAAGATATTTTTAAACATTGTAAATTCCTCCAGGCATAAAAGCAAACACTGCCAATTTCTTCCCACACCACCAATATAACTATCCCCTCTGCTCTAAAGAATCCAGATTTCAGGACCCTTCACCATAAGATATTGGATAAACATCCCCATCTCAATTCTGGAAGGGTTCTCAGAGCAAGTTCTTTGACAGCTTTTAGATACCAGTACTGCAGTGTTATTCAGTGATAGTATATTCTCTTCAGAATTTCTCTTATTTTGACAGTCTCCAAGCAGTCACAAGAGGGCTGTTTCTTACCCAGACCTGTTCTACCCACTACCCACCACTCCCGTTCCTTTTAACAAGAACTAGATAACAGAAGATGAAGAAAATGCAGTTGAGCATTCAGTCCTTATACACACAGTTTGCTTTGTGACAGAGATATGATGGAAAGGGGAAAAACTAGTTCCAGATTCACAGTCAGTTTAGTTAAAAAGAAGTGAAATCTCCCTCTCTTCTACAACATTCTGTGCTCATATTTTCAAAGGACAAATCTAAACATATGCAAGCCTTATATCACCTTTTATTGATGTATTATTTGTAATTGCGCTGTTGTCAAAAGGCTTCAATAATTAAGAGATTCAGTTTATGTAGAAAAATCATCTGTATTAATTTGGAGAATAAATAAATGCATTGCATTTCTCCTCAAAACAAGCTTCACTTACGGTAAGAGAGAAGGGAAAGTACAAGGTACAGCAAAAGAAAAGGGAAGCCGGAAATGCATCCACAGCATCAAATTCTTGCATATGAATTTCCTTTACATAATGGGAAATAGAATGGCATGGCTTAAAAGTAGTATCTGTTTGATTTTTATCTAGTAATTATACTTTATAAACATCCCAAATAGGAATGGGAATCTAAAAAAAGAAGTATCAGTTTGGTGTAAAACCCACATCAAGAGTTGTTTATGAGATTTCTGTCATTGCAGTTAAAAATAAACACATCTCATCTTACTCTGCATATACAACCCAAGAGCAAAAGCAGCTCATGCAGATTATGTGACTGCACCTGTGAACATAACATAGACCATTATTAACACACAGCCCACAATTCATTTGGCTTTGTTTTCCAGAGCATCTCCCAGAGGGCATTTCCTATGAGGACTGCTATAGTTCTGCAGCCTGTCTAAAAAGAAAATTCAGTGGAATGCTCTCATTAATGCACTTTTAATGAAATATTAAATCTGCTGGGGCAGAACGTATATGGAGGTAGCCAGCTTAGAAGCAGTCTAAGCAAAAAAAAAAAAAAAATGGGTAAACACATAAGTAATAAGAACATCAATTCCCTTCTTTTTCTTAGGAGATAAGCAGGATGAATATCAAAGAAGTGAAAATACATTTGGTTACTTAGATTAGATGATGTTCAAAACATGTTCCTACAGTAACCAATTCAGGTGAAATGCTGGTTGTTTTATTTATCTTACGATTTTTTCCAAATGGAATGGTGAATTATTTCCTCTAGAGTTTTCTAGTAAGATCTTGTGCTACTCTGAGATATATCATGTGTTTTCTTAAGAATTCTGTTGTTTCTATTCTTATGGCTTTAATGCATACAAAATTATTTTTCTCTGTTAATTCACTATGTCTGAAAAATTCACAGTGTTACAGCTAATAAAATACTTGATAATCATTCAAATGGGTGATAATCTTCAGCTTTTGGGGTTTTTTTATGACTGGCCTATACATAAGCTGAAGTTTGCTAAAATACATTCTCTTGTCTATGAATAAGAATTGTTTAATAGCGATTAGCTACAAGTATTTGGAACTTGCAGTTTTGAAACTGAGTTCATGTCTTTTACTGTCAACATGATTAAGATCTCCAAGATGTGTCAAGTTATAACATTAGTTACATCAGTTAAAACAGTTTAAACTTCCTTGTGTTTTTAGTTTGTATAACGATTAATTTCACATGGACCTGGACCACTTCTCCACTGATGCACTAGAAATCAATGCCTTCAGTCTTCCAAGTAACTTAAATCACTTTTGAAATAACATCAGACATCTTTACCCCCATGTTAGACTAAGAGAATCTATGGTCACTATTTAACTTTAACAGATTAAAGTATTGTATTTGACCTGTCTTGTCATAGGTCAGATTAATTTGTTCCAAACTCAGATGTCCCCTCCTCCCCTATCTAAGTTGTGGTTTTAGTCAACTAAGTTTTGATTACACTAAAGCATGCTGTGGATGAGACTGGATGACCTAATTAAAAGAAAAAGTACTATTTAATTAAGAAGGTTGACATACTGAAAATAAAAGCATGGCAGAATTTTATAACATAGTTTTGTCTATTATGACAAATCCCCAATCCTATCATAACTCACTCTATCATCTGAAATAATTTGCAGCTAATGCAAGTCATGTATTGATGTACTTAAATTAAACATTGTTAATCCTTGCTTGTTAAATATCTTTGGCTACTTTTCTACAATGCTTAGTGATTTAATTGTGTTAAACAAACTAAATTGTTTTAAGTAATGCCTTACAAAGTTGCCTAACAAAACAAGACAGGGGATTTCCACACACGCACCCCCAAATCTGCTTCTGTTTGCTGCCAAGATGATCTTCCAGGCTGTCCCCACAATAACCAGCTGGCTGCAGAGCACCAAATTCACAAGTTTCTGCAGAGACCTCCACACTAAGGATGCACCTCTTTGTTAAAACTGGTAGGTGAAACAGCACTTGCAAGCAGTAGAATTCATGATGGTCTCTCAAGAGGTGCAGCAAGTGTAAGGAAGAAAATATTCAGTTTTATTATCCAAATTCTAACAGCTCACATCCCTGAAGAAGGAAAGCTTCTCCATTCACTCATATCAAGATGATGTATTTGGAATTGAAGATGGCGATGTCTATGACAACAGAACCCATATAGGCAAAAACAGGCAAAGTCAAGCACTCCAGTAACGCTTAACACAAGATCTACACCACACTGCAGCTATACCACCATAATTCAGGCCATGCTAGTCCCACAGTTCACCTGTACACAGAGTTTGAAAGATTTTCAGAGGTTTCAGAATAGTCCAATAAATACCTTGGATGCGGGGAAATGCCATTTTAAAAGCCACATTTTACTAGGTTTTACTGTAAGATGTATAACTTTTTTGAATCTATATGAAAGACAAATGACATACTGCTCCTTTTAAATAAGTAGATACATAGTCCGAAACTAGCATGTTTTATTCTAACACACATATGAAGACAGTAATTGTACTCAGTCATGCACTCTCATGTCTTTTAAACTTTCTTGATGGATGTAATGATTGAGTGCTGAATTTTTCCCTAGGATGGGACTCTAAAAAGCAGAGATCCATTTGCAAGGTTTTTCCACAACAGTAGGACCCTATAACGTGCCTACCAGAAAAAAAGTGTCACAGGTTTAGAGTTCCAGTTTGCCCCAAGTAGATTTTAAAAAGATATTTCAATTATTAAAATAGCTGTCAAAATCCAAATACGAAAAAGCACGAGTTTTGTAGCAAATTCTCCAATGTAACCCTCTTTTACCACATTTTGATGTACTTTAAAAAGGTAAAATTTACTTTTAAAAGGTAGAACGTACGTTAGAAGTTAGAATTTCTCATTAAGCAGGAGCAAAAAGCTTTAAAAAGGTTGCAGGCCTTGTGAAACAGGACATTTTGTATAAACAATACATGCCCTGCTAATTAAAGTACTCTTGAAGAAGACCAGGATATTGATAACAAGGGAACATACCTACGCGGAAAGCGCCGAAACTGACTGAAAACTGGACGGCTGCTGGAAGGGGCCCAAAGTCAAAGATTTGTAGTAACTGGGGGAAAGGTAAAGGCGGCAGTGGGAGATCGCGACCACCAACTCAATTAGAGACTGAACAGAACTACCCCCACACACTGTACCGGAGCATGTGCACATCAATTAAAGGACATTGTAGCTTTAAATTAAAGTGAGAGGCTATACTAACCAGTAGAAATTGTTAAGATAAGGTACTAACCAATAATTATAATTAAGGGTGTGTATTTCTGTATTTTGAACCATATAAGTATTCTACAGAGTTTGTAGGCCGATGTGCTAGCTTTGTAGATTACCACGTAACACCCATCTCTGTGCAGGAATAATTTAAATAAATACCTCTGCTCTGTGTGTACATTGGCATCTTGCACACTGGGTAAACAACCCCACTTTGGGACAACAATTTGATTGTCCCATTGCAGTTTCCATTTTATTGGTCCCACAGCCCTGATACTGCTGACAGTAAAGAGCTTTTCTGCCTGCAAAACAGGTATTCTTGCAGCCCTTAAGACATCCTCTGAGGAATTTCCTCAGGCTTCGGTTTGCTCTCACTAGATAATAAATGAGACCATCTTCACAATTAATGTTCAGGCTAACAAAATAAAATACATTACATCATTCAGTGATAATGTAACACAGTTATTCAACTGTGATGGCACACTGATTGCCCTGTTAACAGTTCAAAAGCCACAGACTGGAAATTCCCACTAATTAAGAATTTTTCAAAGCCACGCTAACATCCAGAAAAGATTAACTCCACCAGCACTCACAAAACAAAACGCAATCCAGATCATCTCCCTTTTACTATCAGATGCTCGGTTTACCAAGAACTATAGATTAAGTTTACAGAAATATCAAAAAGTTTATAGAAATACAAAAAAAAATTTGAAAACCAAAAATTGTGTAAACATGTACATTCAACATAGATGTGTATAGCTATTTTATTGGTGTGACAAAACAATCACCTATTCAAAGAGCCTATAGAGAGACTGAGGGAAGGAAACCAAAATTGAGTGGACAGAAATACTCAGAAAGGGAGGAATCTGTGCAAGCATGAGGCTATAAAGGTTACCTATTCAGTAATTCTTCAGTTTTAGAAGAAGCAGTCTAAAATACTGCCCATTTTTATTACACTAAGTAGGATAGAAAGTTGTATCCTAAATAGGTAATTGTAAGAAAAAGAAAAGCAGCTCTGCCTTTAATATCTTTTCACAGCTAATTACTCTGTATTAGATCATCACAATCGTTGTTATCTTCTATATTGTAGAATTACTTCCTCTAAAAGATAGAATATGGTAGCTAGCACATACTCAGCAACATTATTCCACACTCAACACTATCAACCAACATTTAAGAAACTATAGAACAAAACACTTTAGCAGCCACTTAATATCTTCATAATTATGTGATAGTAGATAATTAAGTAATCAACATTAACAATGTCACAAAAGCATTGTGAAAATTCATTATAAAGAGAAGTGTAACTGATACGCTCCATGCAGTATCTTTGGCAATGAGACCCCTATTTGTCTCTATAAATATAAAGTCTTCTCTTTGATGTGGTCCACAGACAGTAATTTTCTGAGAATTATCTTCCTGCAAGAAGAGCCAAAAAGAGACACCTGGAAACCTTGATATACACGTGTTTCATGCAACCAAAAAAAGTGCAATATGATTTGTGTGGAAATATATGTATAAACACAAATGTAAAAATACATAAAACTATAGTTGAACAAAATGAATAAAGAAGAGAAAAGCTGAGATAAAACCGAATGCAAAGTTAGAAGTTCCCAATTAACAAAAACTCAAGCCTGAAACTGCTCCCCCAAAATGTCTTTTGGAGCACAGCCAGAAGGGAGGAGGAAGGGACCAGAACCAGCAAACAGATGGTAAATATTAACAGTCATACTGCTTATAGGACCACAGAAGCAGCTTCGCTGAACTCAAACTAAACATCAACTGCCCACCTCAGGAACAAATATCTGAGGTGCTAAAGAATTTCTGCGTGTGCATTGATTATGTGTGGTTTGAGATTTTTATTGTATTTATTTTCATACTTTTTAGTTTCAAGTTTATTTCACTGTACTCTTAAAATATACTGATTGATTTTGATGTCATTTAGAGACCATAGACTCGAGGTCTGGGAACAGACAGCTAAATATAATAGTACATATTACTTCTTTTATGAAGGATAAATTTTTAAGAAAAGAATTACTTAACTAATCATGAAAATAAGCTTTCATTGTACTTATCTCTATTATGGCGTTAGCTTTAACTTAATTTTAGAAAAGTATCTAAGTTCTTAATTTTAGAAAACATAATTTTACTATAACTATTCACAATACTAGCCAGAACCACCCTCCCAGAACCAATGTTTCTGAACGAAAGGAGCTGAACTTGTGTGCGCACGTGTATCTCTACATGATTGGGATTTCAATGCTCAGTTGCAAAGCAGCTTGCTTTCTGTGGCTGGTACACAGCTTGGTATTTCACATATTTAAAACAAGAAAATCCAAAATACTAGAATAAAAGTGCTTTGATGCTAGGCAACCAGGTTACCTGTAAACAAAAAAGTAGCTTGACCACAGTAGCCTGACAACACCTGAGGCAACAGTCGGCAGCAGGAGAGGAAGAAAAATGAGCAAAGTATGCGAAGGACACATACTGAATTAAGGAGATAAATCTGTTGCTACATGTTAGACAAGTTATCTACAGTTAAGCCATTTCTGTTCTTGCTTCCTACACAGACACTATGACATTTGAGGAATACTAAAAATTATTCCTCAATACAGAACGCTTTCAAATGCATTTTCAGCATTAAGAAATAAAAAGACTACGGAGGAACAGAAATACAGCACAATTGACTGTTAGAATTGAAAAATTATGGTGAACAGAAGGTAAGATGCTTTCAAAGAGGTATTCTAGCAGTTTCTATTTTAACAGTATTTAAAAATACAACATATTTCCATTGCCAGAGTCACTGGGTACATCATACACAAAATATTTCCGAAGACTTCTCACAGAAATTGCCATATCTCAAGAGAAAGCATTTGCACTACCAATGAAAAAGACACTTTTCAAAAGGAACATATGAAGGGTGTTTCATCTCCTCCGCTGCCCTTTTCTTGAGCCAGAACAATTTACCATTTTTACTTCATTTTAACGGGTTTTCACCATTGCCAGGAGTTGTTTTCGAAGGAACAGCTAATTTTATTTCGCTAAAGTGAACTCCTGGTACTAATGACAGACATGGCAAAAACCCTAACTGATTTTGGTAAGATCAAAGAGATAAATGGCAAGCTTTCCTATTTCAGCCTGCTTATTATTTCCAGTCTCTTTCCTTCAACTTTAGAATTTTTTGAGAGTTTGCAACACTTCTACAGACAGTGCCATGCTGCCTCCCTAGTACCATATTTTATCTAGAAAATACCTGAAAAATGCCATTGCAAATATGCCCAAAACTATTCTACGACAAGGGGACTGCATTACGCAAATTCTCCTTCCTTAATATTAGTAAATTCAGTTTATCATTTCATCTTAATTAGAATAAAACATGAATATAATCTACCAAGCAAATTCCTTTAGAAGAATGTTTATACAAGCAATGAAATTCATACATTAAGGATGGTTCTGTTCCTGGCTAAACAATTAGTAATGCAAATGGTGAAATCAATATCTAATTTTGTAACACAACACAACAACATACACTGGGGGGGAGGGTGTGCAAATTCAGCTTTCTGGCCTCTTCAAAGCACTGTCAAATCTGCAAAAACATCTGCAATGGACAGAAATAGGAATGCAAACAAGCTTCAGCTTTGTAGTTACTGTAATTCTTCACTATGGATCTGAAGTAGACAGTGCTGTTAGTACTTCATCATTTTGGATTCTCAGAAGCTAATTGTTCCAACCAGAGAGGATTAACATAGTTAAATGCATCTGACAACAGATCCTACAAAGACTGAAGAAATCAACATTACTGGGAAAAACATTTAACCCTCTCTAGAACTTTCCTGTGATTCCCAATGCACTTCGGGTAAGACTTTTCCCAAGAGCCAGCATCCAGCTTTCACACAGGTCACTCAGTAAGCTGCACTAGCAGTAATTGCTATATTTTATAGTTATGAGTTGCATGTGATCTTATCACCTACAAAAAAATACATAACTTATAAAATAGATGAAGCTAAAGGTATCATAGGAGCTAAGTTTAAAAATGAAAAGGTAAGGAGAAATGTAGAGGGCTCATACTGGATTAACAATGCAAATACTTTTACAAAATTTATATTACACAAGGTACCCAGGTTGATATTACAAAGATAAGGGTTTCTATGATAACCTAATTCGAGTAATAATTACCACAAAAAGTTACATGAAGTGGTTTTTGTGGGAATAAACAGTATTTCCAGTATGTTTTTTTTTAAAGTATGTGGCCTAACCATTAGACTATGGATTTGAGAAGGTATTCTGCTAGTCTTCCATATTGACATATTATATAAGATGTGATCTCTTGTATCACCCCAAATGGCAATTCCCGAGTTCTTTCCATTTCTTTGCCCTTCGTTTCGTAAGGCATGCATTATGATGTTCCCCTCCAGTGAAGGGAATCTTCAGGAAAGGTAGACCAGATAACAGCGTGGCAAGAGGAACAAGCAGAGCATCTATTGTGTAATCCTAGAGTATACCAAAATAGCGTGAGTCTTTACAGCACATTGCAATGACATATAGCATGACTGATCTCACAAAACTTCCACCAGCAGCACAGCCATATTAATGTGATGCTTTACCCTTGATTAGCCCTGCTGAGATTGTTAACATGACTATGACACCTGTGAATCTAATCTGAGAGGCTTCAATGGAGACAGCTCATTCTTTATGAGGCACCATCTTGCATCACACAACAGATTAGGGAATGAAATTGAATTCTTCAGTAGCACATTCAGCAGACTTAATCATTGAGTACTTGAAGTTTAATATACCTGGAGTTTTATCCAGTATCTACATTATCTTCTATAAAACAGAGCCTTGTTTGTAGTTTTCTAGACTTTTAGATGTAGCAAGCATATAACATGCATCACAGTGCAGGTATAGGACATACACTGATCCTTTGAAAGGAAGCAGAAAAATAATTCTTATATATACTCTATATGATGTCCACACAAAGAATGAACAGACATTTTGCTCTGACATTACCAAATCTTCATTTTCCCCCCCACCCATTTACTCTATTAAACAAATACTCAGATCTTACTCATACACGTGCCTCATCTAAGGAACACATTCATTTTAATTCTAATCCATTGCTATATTAAGAGACACTGCAACCCACAAATATCTAACAGAGGTGTCATAGTTGCCTAAAATTACTGCCAATGATTGTCCTTGATCTGGCAAAAATAAAGTGCATGCAGAAGCAAAAAGAACACTGAACCAATGAGACTACTAAGCTTTTGTTATGGTTTTGGTCATATTTTGCAAAGATGGAGACATTTACAGGAAACCTCAATGGTCAGTGCTGTTTAATAATTGACAGTGCTGTACTTAAATAAAAGAGATAAGTGGCATGAATATCCCCTTTAAGAAGGGGGTAAGGTAAGGAAAACCTAAATTACACAGATAATTATTTTTTAAAATGCTTTTTTATTTTTTTAACTAGTTCCCAAACTCCTTCAAGTCCTTCACTACTGACTCAAATTCTCTATATTCCCACCACTTTCTAACAGGCATTCACCTTAGAAGTGTACATTTGTACCAAATATCTCAGAATATGCAAGAAGAAAGGGGAAAAAAAAAAGTCTGTTCAAGTTTCAAGCACAGTAGAAATAATATCTGGAAAACATGACTGATGATACAGTGAAATAGAGGTCAGTACGTCTGATAACTTGCTGGGGTTTGGTTTTGGTTTTTTTTTCAGTTTAACTCCCAATACAAGCACCTGGCAAGAATGAACACTTACAGACTTACTTGAAAATTACCTGATGATAAAGTTCCAACAATTTTAAAGTAGTAATACATGACAATCCTTAAAAAAGGAACCATATCAAGATATATAGAAAAGTTAAGGAAAAAAACCAATCATCTCCCATTCTGAAATTTAGAGAAGAGTTTTAAAATTTCTGCCAGCCAAAAAATGAGTTAATATATCTAAAGAGAGAGAGTGTGTGTGTGTAAATATATAGATACATACACACAGAGAATATACTTTGAAATTTTATACACAAAAGATTATGTATGAGACAAGATGAGGACCAGCTCAGACTTTTTTTTTCTTCTTTTAAACCAAAAATGACCTGCTTTTGATTTAATGAGGCTTTCTCTAGACTAATATTTTAGACAAGATGCACATTAAATTAATCTGATTTCTTTTAGATGAAGCCAAAATAGAAAATAAGCCTCAGGAACGACCTAAGACGCTCCAGCTGCAAATAGCCCATCAATTCATAGGATTAACTAAAAGCTGATCTGTAATTTAAAACAAAAAATTGGTGACATTCATGTTGCCCTTGTATCTTAAAGGTGCATTGCCAAACATTTGACAGAACATTAGGTCCTCCAACTGAGTTTTGGAAGGTTTGGGTTTTGGTTTTTTTGCTTTATTTGTTTGTTTTTAACGCATGCATTCCAAATCTGGGAGCTAGTGAAGAGATGAAGTTTCTGGGAGGTTTTATGTTTTTTCAACTGTAATTAAGGATAATAATTGTTCTCCAAACAAAGGAAAACCTGTACCAATATCAATGAATGAACAGATCATGGCCTAATATGAACTGTAGTAGCAAAGATATCTGTAATGAACAGCTTCGTGTGCCCACTGCAATAAAGTAGAAAAGCAGACAAGTGTATTAGCAATGATGCAAAGTGCCCTACTTCTATTACTTTATGCTCAAAGTTCATCTTCAGGTCAGAAGAGGCCTGAAAACTCAACACCCCAACTATCAGACAGAAGATTACAAAATACCAGGAGCTTGGCTCCAGTCCTCCCTGCAGGATTCTACATGCTGCCAAGACGCCAACCTGAACCCTATTCAGAGAAGGTTAATTTATTTTTGCGTATTGAGAGGACACTAGCAAGAATTGGCTAGCTTACAAGAAATCTCCCAAGGCTATACTTATTTCATGCCAAGGACACACTGAGAAGATGGTTTCATGTTGGTCCCATATATATTCAAAGCAGACAGACATGAGGCAGGTCCTACGCACAATTCACACAGCTGCATCAGTGTAGAATGGTTCCTGAGCTAAAAAGTGTCGCCAAAGTGTCAGTGTACTGACATGTCCAGAATGCTTGCATGGCTTAAGCTACGCTACCAAAAATGCAATGCAACTGAACCCACTGGAGAGTTACCTGCAAGTAACTACTCCACTTCAGGGTTGTACATCCCTTTCTCAAAACAGCTTCCCCACATGATCAAGCATCAAATTCAATAATCTCACTTCTCTGGCTACTTTTCTCATTAACTAAGGAAACAAAAGAAACGAGGGGAGAAAAGTTTTGATAACTTCCTAAAGGTGTTGCCAATTGCACCCATCCTGTGAGAGCAGTAGACAAGAAAGGTTTATTTACAACTCTGTTTTGTGACATCACATAGTACTCGGATTTCTGGAGGTATCCTCCATTCTTGGGGTGTGGGGAGCAGATGTAAGCAATGATTCACACCCTAAGCCCAGTCCAGATCACTCTGGAGCAGCTCCACACATCCAGCTGCATTTTTCAAAGCAGATTATTTCTGCAGGAAAAAACAAAACAAAACAAAACAAAAAACACCAGAACAAAAACCACCAAACAAAAAAACCCACCCAAAACCAAAACAACCAACAACAACAATTCAAACACCACTGACTAACCACACTGTTCTCAGATATTTTCAGCATCCATCCACAGAAAACTCCTCTGCCACTTGGCTCTTCCCAGTTGCTATAAAAGCCAATAATGCAGAACTGGGACTCAAACCTGTTAAATAAAAGCAACTGTACTTGCATGTATTCACATTCAAGCCATACCATTAACACCTGGGAATTACTATACAGGAAATCTGTTGAAACACAGTTATATTTGTTTTAAAATATATATATATTCTGTTTTGTTTAGCAGGTTTCTCATTTAAGATTTTTTGTTTGTTTAATAAATCTTTCCTTGGAAGAGCAGTATCATATCAGTGCCAGATTTAAAACATTTTAAGTGGACTTATAAACCATTATTTTGTAGCTGCTTGTACAGTAGGGATTTCAGATGAGATCAAAGCAGACTAAACGCAACCAGACTGATATTTTGTAACTGAGGTCATTCACATGATCTATGATCCTGACATCAGGATGCACCTGATGCTCCTACACACCCATAGGAAACCACACAAGCCAAGTTCTCTCTTAAGCTCGTTTGGTACCATTTTAATACATTTATATATGTGTACATACACACAAAATAGCAAGTGTAGTTGCATCACAACCACAAAACACACTATTTGGGGTTTACTGCAGCTTTCTCAGTCTTTGATGACTACAGAAACAGTACAAAAGACAGGAATGGGGTGGAGGGGGAAAGATACGTTTATCCTGCACAGCATCAAATTCATAATGACAGCATGGACTTTGCCATTTATTCCTAATTCTAATCTATTCACATTGTGGATAAAGATCCTACATGGATTTAGAAGTTGTATCTACAAGTCCATTAATAGAAGTCCCCAAAAGAAATCATAGCAAGTAATTTATATGTTGAATTTCATCTGGCTATGATGTTCTCGCGTGATACCTAATTTCAAATGTCCCTTTATCAGTGAAACAGACCTCAGTCCATGCTTACTGCTTGCTGTTACACCTGAGTAAACAGACAAAGTTGTAGCAGTTCACTTGAAATAACCAATTTCACTTCAATTGTGGTTGCAAACTTTCAGTATTGGACAGAAAGCGTACATACTTGAGCTTCACAAGATATACTTATGTAAAGCAACATTTTCAACTACATGAGTGTGTTTGTTATAAGATAGTAAAGTATCTCCAGTACCTAAGAGATGTGCTATTCAAAATCTGAACCATGCCATTAATTTTAAGTGAATATCAAAGAACAACAACAAAAAACATTCACGTACCATATGTCCTGGCTCTAAGCACCACATTGACCTTAAAACCATATTTAGAATGAAAATTATTCTCTCTCAATGTTTGCTTAAAATTAGTTGTTTCTGCAAATATTTCTGCTTGTTCTTATTCAACATTCACAAGTTGTAAACACAAGCGGGGTGTGACTTCCATAAGCAAGTTTATTCATGTATTTGCAAAACTGACTGCAGTAACTTTGTTTTGACTGCTCACATACTTTACAGCCTACCACGCTGAATAATTAAAGAAGGCTCCAATGAATTAGCAAGATTCAGGACGATGTGTAAAAGCTATTTCAAAAAAATAACCAACACAAATATCTATTGATGCATTTAGTACTATTCTCATCCCAATCAAAAAAGGCCAGATTTTTTTTTTTTTTTTTAAACACCTTAAGAAAATATCTTTACAAAACACAGGAATTGGTTTCTGCTATCAAGGTATGAACTCAGGTCCCACTTTTCATCAGTGCTTGGACAAACTCAAATGCATGTTGTCTATACACATCCACCAAAGCACTGCAAATCTTTCAGTTTATCTTGACTGTTTATTCATTAATTCCTGTGTTGT
This sequence comes from Burhinus oedicnemus, assembly GCA_008921705.1. Lineage (NCBI taxonomy): Eukaryota > Metazoa > Chordata > Aves > Charadriiformes > Burhinidae > Burhinus > Burhinus oedicnemus. Next base: position 2,510,101 of record VFFE01007789.1, on the reverse strand, counting down.
GGCAATAGGACGACACACAGGTAGCAACAGCAGTTCAGAAAGCCCTTAGGAGTAGCTAATAACTAACCATAGGGCCCTGGCAAATCTCAGCCAAAGCATTTTCTAAATATACTCAGTACACTAATCTAGAGAGAATTACTAAAACACAAGAAACTTCCTCTAACACCAACTAACACTCACCAGTGGCCAATAATACAGCTACAATCTATTAAAAAAAAAAATAATCAAGGAATCATCTGAAATTGGAATTTTTACCCTTTCCGTTCTTTTCTGCTGACAAAATTATGAAAGAGCAAGGCATTTAAGCTGTTATAATGTACCAAACCCAATGAAGATGCACAAGATCCTGTGTTTTATTACTGTAATTTCCTCATGCAGCAAGAGGAGGATGACTTGGAAAAAAAGCAAGCTCTTTGACCTAGCATGGATTCATGCTCAGTGGAAAAGCATTCAGTCTGAGACTGAATTCATGTGATAATGAACTTGTACCTTTGTTTTTTCAAAGCCCTATTACATACTTGTTCCCAGCATTTGCAAAGTATTTTCTCCATCATTTTCTTCCTCCCTTGAAAGAGCAATCCTTTTGTTCAGCCTATATTTCCACTTTCTATATGTTAGACACTTTCAAAATAACTTTGAATATGTAAGTAGTTAAAGTTGTTGAAAACTGGAGCTAGGAGGAAAACATAAGTTAAACAAATTTGTTTAAGCCCAGTGGGCTTATGAAAATCTTTCATTTGGCTTTCCACAGCTCCATCTGCATGCAGATCTCTGTAGACTCACACACAGATTTAAACTTGACATTATCTAATGTATCTTGGGAAAATTCCTGCACAGCAAATTGAATTTTTAAAAAAACAGGCATTGCATTCAATAAAGTAGTAATACATTATATTTACTTGAATTGCAGCAGAATAACATTAAGGATAATAAACTCATTTGGAATTTATATTCTTTAGCCTACATTTCAATACATATTTTAAATTTACATGCTACAGTGTTGGGGTTTTTTTCCTAATTTCTAGGTTTTATGCATAAACAAACAACCCCGGTATATTTCGCGAGTGAAGGGAAAACAGGAAAAAACCTTTATACGCATACTGCACACAACCTGTGTCTTATTAAATTTTAGTAGAGGTCATTGCTTTCATTGAAAATAATAAAATCAAACCTAGTTAAAAATGAGCGCATACGACTTCTGCTTAGAATTTAGTTCAATCCAGTTGCTTGCCACTTTAATTTAGCCCTTGCTCCCACTTTGTGATATGCAAATATTTCTCATCTGAGCCCCTATGGCCAATCCAGAGTTTGAAAATAATCAAACAGAACAGTGTGCAATTTAAGGTCCTGACAACAAGTACAGAAATGTTGTTTTATGCTTGAGGGAACTGTGCACAGACCATCTGCTGCCTTTGTGATTCCCCTGATGCCTGTCAAAGTGAGTATGTATGAAAAGGCAGAGAACGGAAACAGAGGTATTACCATGTAGGTTGGTGCAAGAACCCGAGAAACCCCAGCATCTCTGCTAGACATAATTTTGATAATCAGATCTGTGTCAAGTATTGTAAACTCACCTACTGGTTCATGGTCCCTTTGGGAATAATCCCACTGTGTATTTTTTATTATTATAGTAGCATTATGTATTACATGCAGAGTGATTAAGGCTAATATGATCAAATAACACTGAACCATGAGAAGTGATAGAAATTAGTGAAAAATTTAGTAACTGGAAATAGAGAAGGTTTGGTTTTGATTCTTTAAATGTTTTAAGAAGGTCTACGTAAGGATGAGCTTAATCTGCTTTATAACCTTATGCCTTGCCCCTTTCTCTTCTCTCCCTCAAGGAAAGAAAATGACACTGTCTACAGAATCCAAAAACTGTGTTATCAAATTGCCTCGAGATCTCCCATCTTTTATCTGAGAGAAACAAATAAGTGAAATTTCAATCAAAGCATAAAAGAAGAATATAAAATGCCTTCAGGATTATAATTTACATGAAAGATAAATAAAACAGTCAGATTCCTTTAAAGTATCCACACTTTACAACACATTGTATTATTACTTCTACATGAAACATACTTCAGTCCAATGTGTTCTACTGATACCTAAACCTTCTGTTTATAAGAAAAATGACAACACTTGACTGCGCGCACATGCCATGATAAGAATTTTAAAGCTTTTTCCTATTTTATTATTTGGTTTGGGGGTTTTAACTAGTGATCCAATATTAGGTTAACTGGGATTTATCTAGAAAACCTGTCACATTTAGATCAGACTGTCATGGAGACAAATAGGACACATCTTGAAGTCAAAAATACTCTCCCTTTCTCATATTTTCAATCTTCTGTCTAAAGCAATGATAGATATATTCAAAGGAAGGAAATAATTTTTCCTTTTACCTCTTCTTGATTTTACAGGGACAATACTTTTTTCCAAGATGTTTTTGGAAAAAAATAAAAATCCACTTTCCATTAATATTTTCCCTACTATACGACAGTGTAACAGATATGATGAAACAGGAAAAAAATCTGGTTTGAACTATTCAGATTTGGAGATTAAGGGATACAGAGGAAGCAGAAAGCAGCTATGAAAGAACAATACAGCCTCCTAGCCTATTTTATACACACCATGATCAGAGCAAAATTCAAATTCTTGTCTCTCCTGTAATAAGTGTGAAAAGAGGTGATCCAGTCGCCACAATAAGGTTGTCTCTCCCCCTCCAAATGTAAACTCTGGACAGAACCAAACAGGAAAGGAAAATGAGCTAATACACTTCAGAGGAGCCTCCAGGGCACCTTTGTTAAATGGCTGCTAGAGAATCCCCAACTAAATCAGTAATTCACTCTTCTTATAAAGACGTGTGTGTGTGTGATTCCTAAATTATGTGAGAATATTTGCTTCAGAAACTCTTCCATATACCATATTTAAATGGTAATATCTAGAAGTGAAATCCCTCTTGGTAAGTGCCTCTGATAGGTGGATTTATGCATCCAAAATGTTTTAAGCAACAGGTTGCAGCTGATCTTTCACTTGATCATGCCAGTTCTTCAGAATGACAGGCTACATGCTGTTTCATCACTTTCACCAATTTTACTGTAAATGTCATGCTGGTGACACTAAAATTTATGATCCAGAATGAAACAAAATCTTTTCAGAACTATTACAAATATGATTTTCTTGAACTAAAACTACCAGGTCTTTAAATACAGTAGTATTGGAAATTTTTCCTGAACCTTCTAGCAGCTATAAAACACTTCACTTAGGGAGAAAACCAACAACAGTAACATAGACAAACCTAGCATTGAATTGCCAATCCCACATGTAACTTACAGGCTGCAGTGTTGTCAGCTCCCCATCTTATACAGTCTGTGTTTTCCTTTGCATGAAAACCAAACCTTTTCCACAGCCTCACCAATTCATTGCTTACAGCCAGCCTGCTGTGAGTCAATGTAACTATAGTTGTATTATTTTTTTTTAAAAGATATTCTTATCACAGCAATTCTCATTAGCACATAAACTTCATTACGCATTACTGAATTTTGTCCCATCTTACATTCTGGCTGTCAAGGCCCTTCAGTTCTTCCAACACTATCATGTAGTCCTCCATGCTACCAAAGTCTCTTAATTTTGTATCATAACATTTCATTCATAATAGAAAAGAGTCTTAAGACAAACCTTGAGGATCTGCATTAATAGACTGATGCTTCCCTTCTCAGTACAGCTTCTTGCTCACCCCTTTAAGAAATTCCTTGTCCAGTTCATCAACCACCATTTTAACACCTTATCGAGCATACAGTTTTACACAAAACTTTGAAGTTCAGACAACCAGATTTCCTACACCTAAACCTTTTATCAAGTAAAAGGACAAGACACATCTGGCACTTTGGGAAAACACCTCTCATCTGTTTGCTATTTGCTGCCAAATCTGTCAATACTTTTTCCTTCAAAATGTGCTCTAAAAAGTCATCCATTCTCTTAAGGTCAGACTAATTGTCTTGCTTTCCCTGCCCCCACCCCCCTTTTCTTTTTCTTTTACATATAATTTTTCTCCTCTTTTAAAATGTAGTTATGATGGCTGCTGGTGGATTTTAGAAGTCCCTAAAGGTTTGGTTCATGAATAAACAGCAGCAGAGGTAGATGTAAACGTTTCTCACAAATATATTTAATTCCCTGTTTCAGGCAGAACACTTACTTGGTTACTTTAAGCTCTGTTTACTTCAGCGGACCTCCTACACATTTATGGAGACTCACATACTCCTTTCCTTCTTCTCTTTCTCTTCCTTCTTTTCCTCGCAATACAGAAACCTCCATACACACAAGCATACTTCTGCACACACCAGAAAAGATATTAAGATGTCCTGGAGTAAGATAGACCCTTGCAGTCCTAATTTGGCCGCTTCCAAGTAAAAATATTATTACACATGAGAACACTAAAGTGCTTTTGACATTCAGCGTCCTGATTTCCAAGAAATCTCACTGCTACAGAAAACGCATTCTCTTTCCATTAGTAGGATGAAATAACGTAATTCTCTCAATTTACAGCTTGAAAAAACATTCTGTGCTCCTTGACTACTTCAAAACTTGAAAAACATACTATACTCTGAGTGCAAAGCGGAATCCCAATACCTCTTTCTTTGGTATACATTGTGACAACTACTATAATTTTGAATTCCAGTATTTGAAGTTTTGACCAATTTTACAAATGCCATCCTAAACCAGTTGTTTGAATCACTTTTCAGAGACTGAATATATATAATTTATTCTTCTCACAAGGTTTTTTAATAAGAACTTTTGAACCAAATTTCATCTTCTCATTACATTTGCATGAGAACTAAATCATCACAGCTTTGACCTTTTGAGTTTGCTGCACAAGACTGGCTTTCCATCAGAAATATATCATAGATGACTTTAACAGAAATAACTCTGCTTACTCACATGCATTTTAGAGACTGACGCTTGTTATTTCTTTTTTTCTTTTAAAAATAAGTCATGCAACTTTCATGAGCAAGCTACTTCAGTCTGCAAAGTCACCCCTGAGGAAAATATTGCAAAATAAGGGACACACTACAATTAAACATTAAGAAACAGCTGCCCTAAAAAAAAATTGAAAAACACCTATTAGAAAGGATACACAGTAGTCAGAAATAAGTAAACTCTTATAGCAAAATCTAGTTGCTTAAATAATTAATTTGTTTCAATATAAAAAGGAAAAAACTATTTATATGTTCCCAATTGTCTAAATATTTGTCCAATTATTTATCCAAATATGCAAAAAACCCGAAGTACTGCACTTCAAATTCTTTCAGCCTACTCCTTTACCCCTGGAGATACCTTCCCGAAACAAGATTCTGAAATAAAATTTCTCAGTTCCTATCAACAACTTTCCTTTCTTCACAATATCATTAAGCAATGAAACAAAATCTGTGAAAAAGAATGTATTACCAGATCAAGACGACTATTTTGAATCTATTGAAAGCACTAATAATAGATTTTGTAAAAAGTGCAAATTAATCTGCAACAAAAAGTGTCATTTCCTACTGGACATTTAAGGCATATAGGGCAGTTTTATCTAATAGATAAATCTCTACAGGCCTAGAAACTACAATGTTTTTAAATACATTCTTTCAAAGTGTAAGTTCTAAAATCGACAAACACAGTTTGGACAAAATACTAAATGCCAAGTCCATCTGTTTTATTAACAGGTAAGCACAAGGATTTGAAAAAATATTAGGACAATCTTGAAAATGTAAGAGAAGCCCATACAACCTTAAATTGTTCCCTTTAAGGAAAATAGTGGAACCGCAAATTGCCACTAGTACAAGAGAAACTTCTTGTACTTGGGCTTTGCGTTCTAAAAATGCAAATGAAGAGACAAGTATCAGAATCCCTAAAGTTGTATTTGCTTCTTAATCCAAAGACAAAAAGAAGTAAAAAGTCAAGAAAGAACTGATAGCGAAAGCAAGAGAGTATGAACACTGGGAAAGTGCTAATTCATTTTAATTTTTTCAGCAGTCCTGAAGTATTGCTGCCTTGTCCTCTGCTTCCAAAGCAAACACGTAAGGGAGCCTTAAAGGAGCTAGAAAGATCTTGCTATTAGGATATGATCTAAAACTTTAGTCAGACTTATTTTAAGCAGTGAGGATATGCAAACACCCGTAACACCTGCAGTGCAGGGTCAGAACAGAAATCTCTGTAGCTGGGGGTGCATTTTCCACATGGCATTGTAGCAGGTATCACATCTTGGAATAATTTCTGTTCTGGTCAATGCACACAAAGGCAAAAAAAGATGACAAAACACAATGGATCAAGACACCATAAAGAATTAAATGACTTGGGGATATTTATCTCACTGCCTGTTTCTTGGCTTATTCCAGGTGGTTCCACTTTCCTATGCAAGTGCTGTGGATCACAAGGCACTTTTTCTTTTGGACTAAATATTCACTACAGTATCTGTCCACATGTACATTTTAAACCTGCTTTTCTAGCCTGTTTTCTCTGATTCCCAGCTCATACAGCCAGGCTGTCCCAAGTTAATATGATCTAGTGAAATACAGATATAGCTATACCTTTATCTATCTATATACATATACATCTAGGAAGCAGCCTTCCAGGCTGGACAGTAAGTTGACCACAACTTGCAAAGTCATAAGATAAGCACGAGATGAGCTTGAACATGGACAATTCTGACTAGATATTAGATTATTTTTTTAAAAAAATTTTTATTTTTAAACACCATGAGAAAGGTTAACTACAGGCTGCCCAGAGAGGTTGTGGAAGGTGTTCAATACTCAGCTGGACAAGGGCCTGAGCAACCTGATCTGACTGGACCTGCTTTGAGCAGGACGTTGGACCAGGGCTCTATAGGTCTCTTCCAACCTCAATTACAGCAATGCTATCAGCCTTTTATGACCTTGGAGATGGCTATCTTCACAGAATTTCTTCTAGGCCAGTTTTATTCACTGCCACCCTCAGAGGTGGCGCAGGACACAGATTCATTTGAGCTTACATTCCACAGTCCATCCTACAAGCAGCTGTAAATGCCTTCTTAAAGATTAGAACTGCTATTACAGTTCTTATGCTCTTTGGCCTTCCTAGATCTTTGGCGAGTATTTTCAGTATTGGCTTCCACAGTGACTATAGCTGGGATAGAAAATACTGATAGAAGTCACAGCACTGGCCTTTTAAACAACTTGGCCACCCAAACCCCCTTTTTACAGAAGTTAATCTTGCTCTATTGTTATTTTTGGGGTTTTTTTCTGAACAGTCTTTGTACATCCCTAGCAGTGTTCATACACTTTTTCACCACTGTGTGTGCTGACTTCTCTTTACTACTGTAGTTTTCTTTTCATTTGTTCACATTTGGTCTCAGGTTCATGCCTTTCTGCTTAAGTGGTAGTCTGAAAAAAAGCATTACCTTAAAGTAAACATTGTTCAACTGTTCTTTAGCAGTCATAACAATAAAAAAGAGGGTTTGAATATCAAATAAACATCATAAATACAATAAACAGGCCTTCAATCATTTTTAGTTGCAGTTTAGCAGAGGCGGGAAAAATTATGCTTTAGCTGGCAAACTATATGTTAAGTGAACACAGTAAAGAATTGACACCTTGCACAAGGTACAGAATTTTGTTCACTGTTACAAAAGATCAGCTGAATTTCTTTTTGTTGATTTAGCCAGCTGTGTAATTCTCTACTTTTAATGAAAAGATAAAGCAGATGAGTCACCACAAAATCTGCAGCCAGTTTCCTTCACTTTCTCCTTTCCAAAGTGGTAAACATTTCAAATTATGCTATAATACAAAGAATATTACATGCACTAACACCTGCCTTATCCCCATTTAGTATGTCAAGATATGAAAATCGGACAGTGTTTAAAAAAAAAAAAAGTGTTCTCCAGGACAAAAATACTAAGAAAAGGCTAATTTTTACTACAATGACCTTTCCCCCAATCACACTTTTACCTAATGAAAAAATAAAGTGCAACAGGAAAAGTGCAGTTCCCTCAAACCAGACAGAGATCTCCTTGACATACATACATATCAGTCACATACTGATCTTTGAGCGAAAAAAGGAACTTTTACCTAAATAGAATATTCATGTCCTCCTATGTACAGTGACTAACTCATTTTTAGAGATTCTCCTTTATTGCTACCTGGAAACTTTTTTCACTTCTATTTCTGGCTAAAGTTATTTTTATCTCTTGAAGTATGTTTGATGTCTCAGAACTATTTGATTAGGTTAAAATAGGAGTAAGGCCTTGTTTGCTATCGTCTTCATAAATTTGTTCAACTTTTTCTTTTGAAAAAACCACCATTCCACAAAATCCTTTGTCCTTAGTCCCACACCTACAACTTTCCTTCAAGTCCTTTGCAGCTCCATTCTCTAATGCCACAACTACCTGCTCCCAGTTCACCTCGCCTCTCTGTAGGAAACCATCGCTTTTCTGGTTCTACAATTACTGTCCATCTTTCACCATCTGCTCCTACTTAGCCTTCACTGCTAAACCTTTCTTACTTGGTTTGTGTTACTTATTCCACCCAGTCCTTTTACTACCGCATTGTCAGGCTTGTACACTTGCTTGATGCTTTTTCTCCCCCATGTCTGGCATGCATGAGGACACTTATTCATGAGATGTCACTCAGAGAAACTTCCTGTCACCACATCTCAGCACCTCCAGAAAACCCACTTGTCATTAGGTGAGAGTAGCTAACTTATTCTGACAGAAGAATGTGAATGAATACATCAAAGTTACGTTACAATTTCTAAAAAATATATGTGATGGATTTGATTATTTTTCTACTCATCCTTCTCCAAAGAGTGATTGCTGATCAAGGACTGAACTTTCTTCTCTGTTCAGAAGAAAGCGAGCCTACTATAGGCACATTCAGTCATAATCATTTCAATGAGGTATTTAATTAAAAAAAAACTATAAAGTTTTTCACAACACCAATGCATATGATTACATACAAGAGGCAAAACCACATCGTGCACGCACAACAGCATCAAATTTGTAAGCAGTTTCAGGGTGAGCCTTATGACACACAAACCTAGTTCTGCATCCTGCCACGTGATTGACACTATACACAGGTCACCAGCTGTAAAAACGCAATGAAATTTGAACCAAACTCTTAGATGGTATTTCCCAGTAGTCAAGAGTAAAAGTCTGTGCAGTATATGAGTGAAGCTGGATGATTTCTATGTGCTAAGGCAATCACAGTAACAAATCTAATCTCATTGCTTTTCTCTATTGTAGAAGACAGACACTATTAGAAATTTCAGCTAGTTTAGAACCTGGCCTTCTCTGCCTTCAAATCCACTGCAGAATCTTTTCAAGAACAAGGAATGGTTACTGATACTAGAAATGTCAATTATTACCTTCAAACAAGGTTTCCCCAGTCAGGTATTAAAGGTGTCTTCCTCAGATTTTATTGCATGCTTTTCTAAACTAATTTTGACGCGTGGAAAAACACAGCCATTCTGTTGCAGTGGACATGCCTAATTTCAGTGCAATGTTGACAAGTGGATTACTCTGACCAGTAATGGTTATTTCCAGAGTCAAAAAGGAGGACAACTTGCTACAAAACTACAAACTTATTTTGTATGCTTGCTATAAGCCACTGCCCAAAGTGAAAAATTCAGTAACACAGCATGGCACCCTGCAATTCTGAATCCTTGTTTGTAGATAGGCAAACAAGCTTTGAGAGAGGATAAACAGCATATGGTAAGGGCTTCTAAAGTGTTAGTGTGTCTTTTTCTTTACTAAGCAAGCTACAATTGTTTTTGAAATCTGCTTCAAGTTATTGATGTAATCAGCCAGGCGTTGAAGATTGATGGTGATTCAATAATTAGGGATGGATAGTCTCTAAAGCAAGCTCAATTTTAACACCAGCAAGCAAACAAGAAGAACGCAAGACTTGGCAGTTGTCTGGACCTGCTGCATTGCAAAGTAATGTGCGTTTTCCCAGACATCACCTTTCCTGCGCTCCAAATTTCCACAAGCCTTTGAACTCTTAATCGTCTTGCATTTTTTAGCAGAGTAACAACCACCATACCAGCAACGCAGAGGTCATGAATTTTGGTCAAACTGACAGGACAACATTATACTAGCAATCAAAACATGAACATTGTCTATACCCTAAGCCAGTCAAGAGTAACACGAACTGGAAAGCACAATGCTGATTCTGAGCTAGAAAGCACTGCTTAGGTGTCACCTTAGGCTTGATATTGCACTAAACTGCATATAAATGACATCTGCTCGGCTTGGAACATGCACAGAAGAAAATTTCTGTCAGGCTTCAAACACTAGGAAGACACAATAGCTCTACTACTCCCAATGTCAAACTGTTTCAGGAAATTGCATATTCTTATGACCCTCAGCACACGAATCTATCACAAAATTCTTTCAACTTACCCCACTCAGATGAACAGCCATCTCCCTAAAATTAGAACAGAAACAAAAAAAAAAAAATTTTTTTTTTTTGGGCAGGAGGGGGGAGCGTAACATACTAATTTTGCAAAACAAAGAACATTGCTGAGTTTTATTCAGAAAACATTTAAGGTTTCCTTTAAAGTCATGATAAATTAAAATGTAACGCAGTGTTAAACAACTTTTGGAAACTTGTAGCAAAAGTTCTAAGGTGTTTCTGAGGTTTTTACAGAGCTGTTCTACCATTTCATAATTTTTTTCCAGATCTAATTTTTTCCTCATTTACATTGGATGAAATCAATGAATTTCAGAGGCTGTTTTAAAAGACAGAGAAAGTCCCACTATAAAATAGTCAAGAGTTTGTAGGCTTAGTTGCTCCTCACATACATCCAAGAATAAAGTTCAAGAGTCTAGTTTAGTAAGTCAGAACATTAACTCAAGGTCTAACATCCAAGGCTTTTTTATCTCTTCCTCTTTCATTCCTCATTCTAAGTTTGAGAGTTTGGAATTGGGAGGGGTGCAGCGTTTCCCTGTTTGAAGTTTCACTGAAACAGAGCATATGGAACAGGCTTCCATTTTGATTAAATCACATTTCCCCACCCCAGATAAATGCTGTTTAATCAGAAAGCTCCTGATCCGCTCTTTTAGCATCTCCATTCTGTGGGACATCTGCTCCCGTGCTTTTCCTAGTGCAGAAGCACTCTGAGTTGATGAGGTGCAACATGTAAAAGGTCCTGAAGATTTACTAGAGTAGGACACACACACCCCACCTAACTGGAAGAGTTAGATATAACTCACAGCAGCTTCAACATGAGCATCACCTAAGTAGTGACAAAAGATTAGTCCATGAGAAAAATTGTCTTCAGCAGACTTTGCCTCTTAACCCATCAGTCTCATTGACATAACAATTTTCATCATAATGATGCTTTGTTCTGAAGTTTGCTTCCTGAACTTGCTTCATCTGAACTGTCTGACCTACAAATGTGCTTGTTTTGTTGTTGTCACTAGCTGCATCAACTATCTTGTTGGAGTGATAAGCTCCCAAGGAGAACAAATACAAGTTTCTGAATGATTTGTGTTTTACATGCATGTAAGTGGAAATGCAAATATGATATATAAAAAAAGCAGATAATGGACGTTTTCTTTGGGCTTTCAAAAAAAAAGAGAAATTGATGTAAAAAAGATAGCAAGCACTTAGAAAGTGCAAACAAAAATGATGCTTAGGAAAATTTACAGTCTTAAATACAGATACATATTTGATTTCTTACAAACCTCATATATTCAGCCTCTGGGAGTAAGATGGCACTTCAGTATTTCTGAGAACAAGAGTATTTTGTTCAATTACTTAGAATGATTTAAAAGGATCTGTTGACTTTAAAACAAAGCAATCATTTGTCTTATTTACAAAATAGTAGTCTACTTGTCTGTCTTAGAGTTAGATGTGATTTTCCGCCATGGTTCCCAACTGGTACACCCTTACTACTGCTGAAAGATCCACAGCCCACGGAAGTTTTCTTCAGTGAGAAGACTTCCTGCGCCTCCCCCTGCCCCTCCCAAAAAAAAAAAAAAATTTGCATTACCTCCCACTGGTGATAAGGAAATACTCATCTAACCTGGAGAGCACTGAGAACTAGACAGGTAAAAAGAGGCACCCCTCAGATCATGAAAGCTACGAGCCAAGCCTATTTACCTTACTATTACTTTTAGTGGCATTCCAGACATACCATGGTACCCACAGCATTACATATTTGCATGACAATGTACAAAAATCTATTGAAAGTTAGATGTAGTTTTTGTAACCCAAAATAAAACCCAAGCATTTATTCTAGATCAAAAATTATACTCATTAATTTTTTCCCTAACATCTCCTAAACCGGGGCTGCAGTAGGTGTTCCCAAACTTTTCTACAGTTTCTGAAGCACGTTTAAATATAGTACCCATATCAAAGATATTTTTTGTGACAGACTTATGAGACCCTCAGAGGAAACCTCTATATTATTGACAATTCTGTGTGCAACAGCTTCTGATTTAAGAGGAAACAAAGACACAGCAGGTCTCTTCACAGCAATTCTCCTCTGCACTGGGTTTAGTTTTTAAGCAGAGATACTCCTAGGTTTTCACTTTCCACTTTGGATGCTAACTTTTTTTTTTCATTAATGAATGGGAGATGATCTTTATGCAAATCAAAGGCCTGAAGGAATCTTTTAATCACCAATCCTTCCATTTGTAGAACAGGTATAAAGAGAGCAATACATCCCCCTAAATGTATTACCAAGGTATCATGCTGTGCTATTGTTCAATGAATCTTTCTCCAGTTGTGCCTCTCAAATAACATGGGGAAAAGCATATTCCCATCAAGTTCAACTTTCTCACCAAGTAAAGTTGTGCTATTCCTTCCAATAATGAACTCCGGATCCCTGATGAGTAACTTACATTTAACTGGCAACATTCTGGGCTACTTATATTAACTGCAACAGTCTGAACAGCTTGAACCTCGATAAAATGTGCAGTAAATGACTGAGCTAATTTAACCTCATTAATCCTCAAACCAATAGAATAATTTGATGTCCGCACAGCAGCTTGTGCACAGCCTCCAACATAAACATGCCCCTGTAGGAAATCAACACCAAAAATGGGCTGCAGCCCTACTGCCAGGGTTATCACTGTTGGGAAAATAGCTACATAATTACTGAGACCTATCGCCAGCTGTACTGCATGAGTCACACACTTTATTTGGGCTTGTTAACAGTCAAAATGTTGTTTCCAAACTGGACCTATGCTGGAATCTCCCCACTGCAGCAATTTTATAAAAGAGGCTCTATTTTATCTGTAAACCGTTTGACTCTAGTTTCAACACTAATACAAAAAGCATTAGTAGGCAAGGAAAACACAGAAAACCAAGCAGTATTAGCACTTCCAGGCAGGGAATTAGTTGGATTTTCCTCCATAATAACCATTCTTTACAGTAGCATTTGAATCACTTAGTTTTCAAAATAGTTTGAAAACTCCTTTGTTACAAACAATATAAGGCCCCCCAAAATATTTATGAACACCTACTTTCAGAGAGGCATTTAAAAAAATATTCTTTATATATACTCTTTGTTCTTGAAATTACTGCTGAAAGCCAGATGCTTTATTTCATTAAGTACAACACAATTAAAACAATAACATGCATCTAATAGCAGAAGCACATAACTCACAAAGTACTGCGTTGTGTGGGCTAAGGTGGCAGAATGAGAACAGTTTCAAAAACACAGAAAAATAAATAAAAAGAGGGAACATTTCTAAGCATACAAAGTCTAATTTCAGTACCACATATAAGAACTTAACTTTCAAAGGAACTTGGTCTTGCTACAGTTTTAGGTCCTGTGACTTTGGATTAGACTTGGGCTCCCAGGTGCTTATGTCACTTTTAAAATGGGACTGGGCACCTAAGGAAAAAAAAACAACTCCCCTCAGATCATAAAAGCTATAAGCCAAGCCTGTTTACTTTCAGTGGCATTCCAGACATACCATGGTACCCACAGCTTTACCTATTTACAAGACAAGATACAGAAACCCATTGAAAGTTAGATGGAGCATGCCAATCAAACAGTCACTGATAAACAGATGACATAATATGAGAATTTGTTGTTACCTCAGCTTATTAGACATTAAAGTAATTGTTTTTTTAAAAATTAATATATAGTTATTGATGGAGTGACTACATCAGTGAACAAGGGAAGAGCTACAGATGTCATCTAGGTGGACTTCTGTAAGGCCTTTGACACGGTCCCCCACAACATCCTTCTCTCTCAATTGGAGAGGTATGGATTTGATGGATGGACTGTTCAGTGGATGAGGAACTGGTTGGATGGTTGCATCCAGAGGGTAGTGGTCAATGGCTCAACGTCCAGACAGAGATCAGTGATGAGTGGTGTCCCTCAGAGGTCTGTATTGGGACCAGTACTGTTCAATATCTTCATCAATGACAAAGACAGTAGTATTGAAAGCACCCTCAGCCAGTTTGCAGGTGACACTACGCCAAGTGATGTGGTTGACATGCCTGAGGGACAGGATGCCGTCTAGACAGACCTAGACAAACTCAAGAAGTGAGCCTGTGTGAACTTCACGAGGTTGAACAAGGCCAAGTGCAAGGTCCTGCACCTGGGTTGGGGCAATCCCCAGTATCAGTACAGGCTGAGGGATGAAGGGATTGAGAGTAGCCCTGCCGAGGAAGGCTTGGAGGTACTGGTGGATAAAAAGCTGGACATGAGCTGACAATATGCGCTCACAGGCCAGAAAGCCAACCATATCCAGGGCTGCATGAAAAGAAGTGTGGCCAGCAGGTCAAGGGACATGATTCTGCCCCTCTGCTCTGGTGAGAACCCACCTGGACTGCATATCCAGCTCTAGAGCCCTCAGCACAGGAAAGGCATGGACCTGTTGGAGCAAGTCCAGAGGAGGGCCACAAAAAACGATCAGAAGGTTGGAGCTGAGGAAAGGGTGAGAGAGCTGGGACTGTTCAGCCTGGAGAAGAGAAGGCTCCAGGGACACCTTACTGTGGCCTTTCAGTACTTAAAGGGGGCTAATAAGAAAGATGAGGACAAACTTTTTAGCAGGGCCTTTTGCAGTTGGACAAGGAGTAATTGCTTTAAACTAAAAGAGGGTAGATTTAGAATAGATAAGGAAGAAATTTTGCACAGTGAGGGTGGTGAAATACTGCAACAAATTGCCCAGAGAGGCGGTAGACGCACCACCCCGGGAAACATTCAGGGTCAGGGTTTGTCAGGGCAACCTGATCCAGTTGAAGATGTCCCTGCTCATTGCAGGGGGGATAGACTAGATGACATTCAAAGGTCCCTTGCAACCCAAACTATTCTATGATTATTTCTTTCACGGCTGCACTGCAACTCATACACAAAAATGCAGAAAGAGAGTCCCACAGAAACAACACAGCCAGCCGTGTCAATGGCTTAGCTACAGCACAAGTATTCCATCAGTAACAGAATGAGAACAGAGAGCATCATATTATACCACATTCATCTGATTATTAAACATTACTGCATCATAAAAGGTCCTCAGGACAACTAGGAGTGCAGGGCAAAACTGATTCGTTAGCTGAACAAAGTAACATCCAGAAGCCTGTTTAAGAATCATCCTCACATAAGCAATTGTCAGTTTATATAGCTAGAAACTGATATTCACTATATATAGAAAGAGTTTTGGAAATGTCTCTGCTTTAGAAATATCCTACATAAAGCTTAGCAAATAAATATTTCTGCATCAAAAATACTGAACCTGACAAGGCTTAAAGAACAATGAAATAACCAAAGCTCTTCTAAAACCACTAAGGTTTTGGATTTTGTCCTCAAAATTCAGTTTAAGTGTATTCCCCGTAAAAGCAAAATAACAAAAAGAGTGAATTATATAATTAAATAATGTTTAAAGTGTTTTAGTAGTCTACTCACTTCCCATCATCATACTGATGTATTTATAGGCCACTATTACAGACAGAAACAAAGCACAAAATTAAACAAGTAAATGTTGTTTTGGGCATGCATTTCCCAGAACATTCAGTCTAAACTTTTTAGTCCACCTTCTACCAGTGAATATCAAAATAAAATACCAATACAAAAACCCCAATACAGTGTATCCATTGTTCTTTCTTCATTGGCTGTATGGTATTTAATGGGACAGAACAACTTCAACCTGTCTTGTCAAAGTGATAGAAGGAAAGATAAATGTTTTGAAGAGAAAGTTCAGATGAGTCACTATCTTCTGCAAGCACACAAGAAAAGCATTCTCTAGAATACATGTCAAAAAAATGGAGTAAAATTAATAGATAAAAAAAATAAGTGGAAGTGAAAAAAAAGTCTTGTGCCACCAGGTTAATCTCTAGCTAAGTCATCTTGTGGCAAGTAGTTTTGAATAATTATTTCACTCACAAATTCTCCTGTAGTAAGTTTTCCTTGCAAATGAAACAAGTGATTTCTAGTACAAACATAACTCTCCTTGACTGTGAACAGACAAAAAAGTATGACATTTTGCGTTACTATAAAAAAAAGTTAATTTTATTAGAAAGATGATTTAATATGAAAACAATTTAGAAAGTAACTTTACTCAGGAGTGACAGAATCAGCCATATATATCGTGAATGGGGAATTCCTGAAGATAAAAGTTTTCCCTTGGAGAGGAACGAAATAGAAGAATTTACATTTCCCAATCATAATGCATGCTTTCTTTTGAAGTTCATCCAAGAAACTAGCAGCATCAAGTCAATGGCACAGATTTGTTTTTCAGATCCACCTGATTGCCTAAGAGGTTTCGTTGTACTCCTTGTGTTGCATTCACTGGCTTTCCCAAATATTAATTTCCTTCACATCTATCTTCTACATCACCTTGTAACTTATTTGGGGGATTTTGGTTTTGGTTTTGTTGGTTTGTTTTTAAACAACGCTATAGAACTTTACCATGGTATTCAGGAAAGACTGGTTTTGATGCCATTTTTGCATTAGAACCCAAGTCTTTTAATACCTTTTGCCTGCTTGCCCATTAACTGTCAATATAACAGAAAGACACTAAAAGCCACAAATCAGTTACTTTAATAGCCTTATGGAGGAGTAAGTCAAGAAATTCCCACAAAATAAAACACCAGCTTACAAAAAGAAAAAACATGTCTTCACTGGAGTGAAGGACAGATGTGACAGTGATGTATTTGATTAGTCTATCTAGACATTCAAAGAGAATAAAACATGTAGACAGTAATACAAGTCACCACCACTTATGTCTTTAAACTATAAACCCATGTATACTTGTCTGCAAAAATTAATTACAATATGGGAGAAATCAGATCACTCACTAATCAAGTGAAACAACCCGGAAAATAAAGCTAAGCTCTTGTTTGAGTTTCAGGATCAAACAGCGCTACAAGCATATGAACCAAGGCAGAATTATCATGCATCTTCATCATCAAAATCATGCTGCCCCAGAAAACAGATTTCAAGTGACTGGGCAAGCTAAAGACTATTAAATATAACAAAGAGATTAAAGTACAGTGGTTGGAAGCATAGGAACACCTTCAAGGAAGGCGAAAGGGGGTTGAGGGGAGGAAACTGTCTATAGTCAGTGAAAAGATTCAGTCACACAGTTGAAGGATAACGAAATAGTTAACCTAATAGGACACCTGCAAAACGCAGAACAGAAACAAGTGTCCATACCAGGCTATTATTCCCTTGCATGTACAGCCACATAAATACTGTGCTTTCATTAAAGAGATCACATCTACTGGAAAAGCACATTCCCCTGTAATAAAATAGCAGTTCCAAAGGTCAAAGACTAAGAGAAAATATGGATTTAGTGATAAGGGATCTTTTCTAAATCCATTTCACAAATATTTGTTATTTCAAAGAACAAAGTGCAACATCTTGTTACAAGTGGTAGGACAGTAAAGCACAGACTGGGATATACAGAACAACTTCTGCAGTGGAATTGGCAGTTACTTGGAAGGGGCTTAATTATAAACATACATTTTTCCACATGTAAGAACTGCAGGTAATGTTAAGCAGACTTGCATGCTACAGTAAAAACTGTTCACCTTCAGTTAAATGACAGGTACATCCTCTAATTCATGCAGTCTGTCCTGCCTCCCTCTTCTATGTCCACTAAAAAACACTTCCTAAATGGTGTCACAGATACAACTTAAGGATGACACAGTGGTCAAGAATTAACGACAACTAGTGACAAAGCCAGCTGCCCTCTTTTGAGGATGAGACTCTGATTTACTAGGACATAATTTTCAATTAGCCATTTCATATTCCAGCTGAAACATTCGTCTGTCTAAAGGAGCAAGCATTCCTTACTCTTAAATGGGAAAATTGATTCATGTTTTGAATTCTAAAATTAGATGTTACTGCAATATGACAATCTGTGGGCTAAACTGTCCTCTACACAAACAAGTACTGTTATGTTTTAAAACTGTTTTGATGCTTGTATAAGGTGTTTGTGAGGAGACTTTGAATGTACAAGCTTTACATGTTACTTCGGACTAATTTACCACAGGTCTTCTACATACAAAAGTTACATTATTAGCAAAGCATTTCTCTCAAGCTCCTGAAGTTCTTTATTAGTCAATTATTTTTCCTTAAAAATATAGAACTGAACTTTAGTTACCTTAATCTCTTTTAAAGGTTTGTAAATTCCTCCTAATTAAACTTTATGAAATTCAAAGTTTCAAAATTATTTTCAAATCTTATTACTTATTTTTAAAAACAAAAGGCCAGCCAGTAATTTTCTCCATTCAAGTCTCAGTTCAGGTGTGATCAACATTTGTTCCAACTAGGCCAACAGAGCTTCAAAATAAGCTAAGCATATGCTATGAGGGTTCATTATTAAGTATTAAATGTCTGAGTTTTTAAAAAGGCACTATGTATACGCGAGGTTTCATAGGTTCAGTTTCAACTCCCTGGTATCAGGTAACAATAAACAAGGTTTCTCATGATGGCTATAAGCATGAGGAAAACGCACCCATCCTCTTCAAATACCTCACTGTGGTTTATGTCTACTTTGACTACAGGTAAAATTTTGGTCCTTTTGAAACAAGCAGGAACACTTAATCACTCAATTGAAGCATTCATTCTTTTTAACACGAGTCTTAAGAGTTTGATATCATTTCCTATTAAACTTTCAAACACCCTGCCAAGCTGTCTCAAACTTTTCTAACTTCCTCACAACTGTTCAGTGTTTGATGGCTCTATTGTCAAAGCTTCTCCAACTTATTATGCCTGATTTCTGAACTCCTGTTGAATTATGTCCTCAGCTTAGAGGGGAAAAAAACCCAACAGTATAATTGATTTTTAGTTTTGGGATTTCCACTCTACTCTCCCTCCCACCCCCCATGAAAAGGAGTAGACTCAATCTGGTTTATTTATACACTTTTGCCAGCCAGCAAGTATCCAAGTAGCTTAATGATTAAAGCTGCTGTTCATTTCCAATAACCATGCATATGGCTGGAAAGTCTGACAGTCACATATGGCAACTCTAATATTTTACATATCATAAAGCAAGATAGAAAATTTACTGCCGTACTGTCTATATTTATTCATTTGAATATGTATACCATTTGACATAACAATGGCAATTGGGTAGCTGGATGTCATTTCTGGATGTTCAGTGTACTCTGTATAGCTTCCTTATCAAGAAGTTAAATTTATCTCCTGTAAATGTAGGATAGCAGTAAAGTTTAAAGTCAACTGTGCCACAGCTTTAAGGAGTAAGTTATTTTTGTAATCCAAATAAACACTAGGTCCATGTTTGTAAAATCCAAAGCATTTCAGAAAAAAACAGACAAGCATATCTGCACATCAGCAGCTCCACAGTACAAACTGTGGGTAACAAAGGGTAATGGTGTGCCACTGACCCTTCCCAGGAGGCAACTGATGCACAGTAACTTGTCTGTGTAGGATGTGACTTACTTTATCCATTAAGTATTTTACATGCCTGTACTGCTTGATATCTGCATCCTTTAAGAAGAAGCATCAGTAGCAAAGTCCCTCATGGATTTCATGCGGAATTGCAAATCCTTCTATTTGGGTGTAGAACATTCCGTCTTTGGTAAGGTGATTAACTTATAATTTTTAAGTCTAATTTCCCTGTTCCTCCTACATTCAGTATATTGTCAGAAAGGGTAGAAAGCAGTTTCTTCTGAAAGTGCCATTGCTATATCAGAAAATGATTTTAAACGCACGTTCTGTGACGATCCTAGTGATTTTCCTATCTCAGGGACTGGCTTTACCCTCTCTGAAAATGTCTTCCCCTTTGAGCTTTAAGAACTATTTATTTATTAGTAATTAAGAATGTTTTGCCTCTGGCTAGTTCTGTTGGTGGACATCAGTAATTTGAGACTGTCCCTACTATTCACTTGCATTGAGCTCTAGCTTTGTTCTTTGCATTATCTGAGGAACTAACATTTAGCTTCAGTTTGCAGAAGGTTTAAATCCATCACTCATCATGCAGTCTAAAAGCAGTTATTTAAATAAACACCTGAAACAGTGAAGGAACTCATGAAAGGACACAAAGGCAGCTCCAATGCTGTAAGGGACAGGAGAGACAATGCCTTAAGTAGTTTCTGAAGCATTCCCCCTTTCTGACCAGTGACATTTGATCTTGCTTGCTCAATGCTAGATACTTCTTGTGGGCATTTCTGTAGTGATAGTCACTGCACCAGTGAGAATAAATATACAATTGAGTGTCATTAATATACTGATTTGTAAACAACCGAGGCATATATTGATCCACTGTCTGGCTCAAGAATAACAGCCTCCAGATTAGAAAAAGCACGTCATTACTAAGACTTTTTTTAGTAAGTAGTGTGTATACAAACAAAAACTGAAAGGTTTGATTAAATTCATTTTACTGTAATTCTTCAAAGGTGAATAAAAAGCCTCTTTGTTCATTTGAAGACATAGGGATAAGCATGCTAACATTTAGAATAAAGTGCTTCCCTAGGATCACAATAAAAGTTGCCAGAGGCAGTAAGAAAACAGTAACTCAACACACCAAGGATAAAACTACACAAATCTCTAAGTCCAAGACACTAGCAGAAATGGTTTAACTAGTTCTGCTGCAGAAGGCTCATTTGCAAAAATTTTGAGCACAAAATGATACACAAATTGGTTTTGAACCTCATTAATGCTGGTTGCTAGGTAACATGATACTAATGCTACCTTATAAACTTCTGCTTTTCCTCAAGATGCATAAATCATTGTAAAATCGCTTTATCTTATCTTATTCTCCAGAAATATCGAAAGACAGTCTTCACACTTTTTAACAGGACTCTTTCCATTACAAGGCTATACACTTCGTTTTAATATAAGCAACACACTCTTCAGAACATTTCTGTCTACTGATGTAAAAACAGATGAACTCTCCAAAGAGAGAACAGATTCCTCAAATTCTATACCTGAAGTACATTGACAAGCTATGTATGAGTGTGACCAGTTTGTACCTTAGCCCCTAAGTACGGGCTTCTGGCACATCCCAGTAAATCCAAAAGGAAGCAAAACAACTTTTCCAAAACACCTGAATCAATTTTCATGGAACATATTTGTTTATGCGGAAATCCAAATAATTTTTTAAAATAGGCAATAGGATGAATGCTACCAATACAGTGTGCATGGTTTGGTGTAACCCACATCAACTTACAGCATAAACTGCCACTAATACCTTAGGCATTTGGCTTTAGTGACTCTTACTTCAAACATGGTTGAAATGTTTTTTCTCCACTAAACATTCCAATCTCCAAAGGGATAAAAATTACATGGACCATTTTCTTAGAGCTCCCAAGAAAATCTTACCTCAAAAAGGTAAGCAATTGAGGTTACATTGCTATCAGCATTTGGATCACAAGAACAGGGGATAGAGAATCTTTATCAAGAAAGCAAATTGCACAGCCAAAGAAGAGACTGGCTCCGTCACAACATAAAAAATTTAAGGACAAGAGACCTCTAGTACATTGGCACCAAAACCCATCAGCCTAGTGAGTATCTAGAAGAGGAGCTCTGTCAGTGCCAACTATTCCAAAACATGAAGTTAACAGAACTGTTTTCAGTTTTCTTTCCTTACTATACTTATACATGGAACTAAAGACAGTTTTTACATAATGTAAGTATCCTCTTATCTATCCAAAGAAATCTTTTCTAATGAAGAAAAATGTGTAAAACTACTCTCAATATAGTACCAGAATGGAGAAGAAACACCATTACAGACCCCTAAAAACTTTCTCTCTGACCCCCAAAGAGGTGACGTGGACAACGTTCACTAGATCAGTCTTTTTGCAACCTTGTATTTGGTGCTCAAGGGAAATGGGACAGAGACACAATAACACTTTCTTCATGGCATTTGGTTAGGTATCTGATCTCTTCAGACAGAGAAGGCAAACTTTGTGAATGAGAGGTAGAGATGTTCAGACAGACCTTTTGAACAAGAAGTTTTACAATAAACATCACCCCTACACATACCCTCAGATTAGGATGTTCATAGGGACAATTTAACAGAAAAATATATTTGATATAAGTTTGAAAGACCATAATCTTTTGCTCTAGACAAATTGCCCAGAGTATCAAGACATGGCTCAATTCAAGTGATTTTGAGTGAAAAACACTTTTGAATGAGGCATATAAAAGGCTTGACCTCAATTTTCCATTTGACAAGGCAGGTTATCTTTCAGAACATCAAATACCCAACCAAAATTCTAAATAAGCAAAGAATTCATTTTTCATTATTGACTGTTCTTTGGCCAGAAGAAACCAGACCTGCCTGCAACTTGATTAGATTTTCTTTAAAAGAAAATCAAGAACTAGGAAAAAAAAATAATAAAATAAAAACTTATGACAAGTTTCTAAGTTTCTCTTTGCCCAATATTTGCCTGGTAATTAAATTTGTGATAGGAGTTTAATCTATTTCCACTATTTTAGAACAATAAGTTCTAAGACTTGCCAAGTTGCTGTCACATTTCTATTTATAGCATTCAGAGTGATAGCAGCCACTTTCTTTTTACATTTATTGTAAAAAGTAAATGGATAGAAGTAATAGTAAGTCATAATAATTTTGACAAGGTCTGGCCATTAAACCTACTGCTGAAGCCAACAGTGTCTTATTGATTTCATCACATCCATATTAAAGAAGTTGACATGTTGTCAACATGTTAGACATACGGAAATGTCATGTTTTATTCATTTACTGGTATAACCATCCCAAACCAAAGTATCTTTACCCACATTTTTTGTTTAGTCATTCTGTTACAACCATTAATTTCAGCTGAATGACCTGCTGCCATAAACCATAGGGCTTAATGAATGGTAATTTTTTTCCCCTCTCCCGATATGCATGAAAAAGTACACACCATCAGTATATCTTGTGAGCAGAGTGTGGTTGGTCATAGAAAATAACAGGAAGCCTAAACGTAACAAAGTATGGATACTGAAAATTGTACTGTGATACTGAAAATAATACTGTTCCATTGAGAAGAGGATTATTGGAAACAATACTGAGGATCACTGCAACAAAAGACAAAAATGGATTAAAAGGAGAGGGTGTAGGTTAGCATAATTGAACAATTCTTTTCTGGAATTATTTATTCTACAGCGCAAAGAATAACCAACAAATTTGAATGTAGTCTAGTTGAGGACAATACAGAACAGTGCTTACTACAATCCATACAGGCAAGATTTTAAACACAGAAAAATAGCATATACAGCATTAAGTGTAGCAAGCTTTTAACACAACTGAAAGGAACTATTTTGCCCTCCCATTTTGTCCTGCATTATATCTCAGATTTAAAGAATTCAGAAAAAATGATAAGAAAAGCAAACCAGAATTTGTCAGAATAATTGCCACAGCTTTCACTTTCTCCTGCATAAACCCTGTGTGGCTCAAGTCCCTGTAGACTATTTCAGAGCTGTAAAACTGTGGCATTTTGTTGAAGATTTACTGACTTCTCAGCTGTCTGTTCCATTAGCTGTGACATAATTTATCCTGGGAAGATTTTCACCTCAGAAGGATTTTCTTTCTGAAGATGTTCTCATAAATCTGCTTAGTAGCTGAAATGATTGTGGTTAGTGGTTACACTGATGAACAAGAGGAAAACAGGACAGGATTAAGGCTTATTGGCCAGTTTGAAGGTTGTCTTCTCTGCTTTCAAACAAAAATTAGAAATTTTTTTTTGGTCAAAAAGTCAACAAAAATTAAGTAAGAAACTGTCCAAGTATGGACCACCCAAACAAACAAGAGATTACTCTCAAACTCTAAATTTTAGTCAGGTAGTTTATGCCATTCTCCGCTCTGATATTACATAAGACATTGCAAATTCTAATAACTGGGGGGGAAGGGATGGTTTTTTCTTTTACATTACAGGCAGAAAAAATCTACAACGATGGATCACAAAGTATGCACCCTATCTCACAGAGGAGCAAGTGAGTACAAAGTGATGAGTTGCTGCCTCATGCCTGATACTGCACTGCAGCAGCATTTATAAATTAAAGTGTTAGAATTGTTTTCTTGGTTAAAGATGTGTATTTTCCACAACAAGGTGGGAAGCAGGCATATTCCAACCATCTCCAGTAGAAAAGCTGTCTTAAATAGGTAACCCTACATATTAAGCATTCAAAGGGCTGCATTTGTTTAGCATCATAACAAGCCATGTTTGATATGCTGCACCTCTGTCAACTTGATTAAAGCATCTTTTTACTACTGGAAGTCTACTGCTCTGCAGATAGCAATTCTTAGAATCAGGTTTCTGATGAGAGTTACTTAATCAAGGATAGTCAGGCCATATGACATTTTTAATCAAAACAGCCCAAATATTGCATAAGGAATAGTCCCAGCTGACTGCTCACAAGAAGCTCTAGGTTGCAAGATATTCACAGACACTTACTCACAAACACTTACTCAACAATTTCAAGGTAATAAATGAATTCGTGGGGAAAAAAAATACAGCAGTATCCTTGAACAAGTCAAGTGGGGGG
>VFFE01007789.1:2439776-2485154 GCA_008921705.1 Burhinus oedicnemus | reverse complement strand
AATTTATTGTGCATTCCTTGGACCAGTTTCCCAGCTTATGTTAAGCAGCTTATTCCCTGAGTTCAGCAGAGCTATTATGATTTTACACCAATTGTTTGATCCTTTTTATTATTCAGAGATTAGTTTCATACTTTTACACAGTGATTTTTTAATTTAATGTTTGCTGTTTAAGAACAACCTACAGTAAGTACAAAGCTTGAACTTTTTAACTCACCTTAACTTATTTGCGAGTCAAACTTAGGTCTCCAAGAAAAAAAAAAAAAAAAAGAGCATTTGTCCCTGGGCCTTTCATTCTTAATGACAGCAAGGGAACTATGAAGGACAAAGTAAAATGAAAAAGAAAAGAAGTAAGATTACTACTATCAACTGAATGGAAACTGGCATCTTCATTTATTGCAGTGGCAGCAACCCAACATCTTTTCAGTTTCACTCCTTTCAGTGAAATGTGCTGGAAGGTTGCTGGAAATAGGGACAGTTGAACCATTCTTTAAAGTAGCATCATTTCAAAGGGCATTTTCCCTTCTCATGTTTTAAATACAATGCAATTTCTGATGCAATGGCTTCCTTTTCAGCCAACTTATGAAGCTAAGGAAGACCACAGAGTACACCACTAGCCACCCAAAACCCAACTGCATATATTCAATGTCAATGTTCAAATATTCTCTCTATTGGAAATGGCAGTTTTCTGCAAGTTTATTTGCCAAAAATTTTATTCCTACTTCAAAGTGCTTCCTATTGTTATACTAGTTTCACAATACTTCTGATTCTTCTCAATTCACGTAGCCACTCACCCTATACATCACTTGTGGGATCAAAAAAAAATTTTTTATACCCACTGGAAGATGCTTCAGTTCTAACATAAGAGAGCAATTGAAATAACAGTATTTTTCTAACTCTGTTTATATAAGCTATATCCATGTAACAAACTACCTAGAACTGTGTGATATGGTTACTTTGTCCAAGCAATTTTACTTGGATAAATCCCAGCTTACACTGAATAATTGCATTCATCCCATGAAAGCACAATATATCCAATTACTACATAAAGAAAGGAAATGTAAAATCCATTAATCTGCATTTATTTTGCTCCAAAATGATGCTTATGTTCCCATCACAATCCAAATAGCATCCACGCTTGGGTGCAAACATCGTCCCTCATAGAAACTAGTAACCTTCCATTTAACTATACATTTTTATACAGGTATTTGTGTATGTGTTTCTATAAAAGCCAAAATTAAGAACCAATTCACAAGAAGTCTAGCCATTACAGAGCAGATCTTTCCAGCCAGATTGATTACTTTACATAAACTGATTTTTTTAAAAAAAAAAATCAAATCCATTTCTGATAACTGCACTGAAAATTTTCTATACAAATCCAAGCAATACCTTTTGCAATCAGAATTATTCTACAGGAGTTTCAAAATCCTATTCCTTTAACAAAAAAAGAACATCTCAATAGAGAACGTAAT
Organism: Burhinus oedicnemus; assembly: GCA_008921705.1. NCBI lineage: Eukaryota > Metazoa > Chordata > Aves > Charadriiformes > Burhinidae > Burhinus > Burhinus oedicnemus. The sequence continues at coordinate 2,483,685 of VFFE01007789.1, read as the reverse complement.
TAAGACAGATTGGACAAGTTTACTGTGGAAAGTACCAAGTTGCCAATGCAGAATAATACACAGAATAATTCACTAAATTAATAAATTTAGTAAATCCCACCTACATTAGTGAGATAGCAAAAATATCCGCAAAAATTCAAAAATTGGAGGTTTTTCCAAAGTTTTCAGAAATGGCTAGTAGTTTTATTATAGCTCTATGTAGGCTCTAGGTAAGTTTTGTTCAAGTAAATCTCTCATACTATTAAATTTTATTTTTTTTTAATCTCAGACACAAGGATTTCTCACCATTATCTGTTTCTTAATATGAGATTTTTTCTCTTTCTTGGTAAGTCTAAACAGCTGGCTTTTCCCTTTTTTCTAGTCTCATTTTCTTTTTAAATGATAGTAAAGGATGCATTTGGATTGCAGAAGGGTTTAAAGGACCTGTCTGATATCATTATCGTGTGAGACATTGGCTATGGTTGGAGATGTGGTGATCTTACAGAAAATCTCAATGGTCTAATCCATTATGGCAAGTCTATACTTCCTCCTCATACAAACTGCATTCATGTTTACAACACCAGTGAATTCAGCCAATACAGTGGACCGAACGTACTACATTAATTCTGAATTAAAAGGCAGTTCATCTGTTACATAGCTCACAACAGTGCATTAAGCAACACATGAATTGCAAGGCATGTAGTGTCCCTATGGTTCTTTTTATGGGCAACAGTGAGGCATGAGCCTAGGTATAATTAGTGTATTTCAGAGAAAAAGCACTTGTTTTGCAGAAGTACTGATACAGCCTCTGGAAACATAGTGTAATCTCTGACAGATATTGTATGGGAGTATTCAGATACAGGAGAGGTAAAATCTAGAGGCAGCATAACTTCACATTTCAATTGGTAGCAGAATTTTAATAGAACCTACACAACCACTGCAACGAAGTACTGGCCTTGGGTCACATGGACACACGTTGTAGTCCTTGGGTCCTTTAACAGTAAGTAGTAAAATGGTAATAGTGGAAACTAGAGGTAAAATGTAATCATTGACACATGATGAAGATCAAAAAAGTAATTTTCAGAAAATTGGATACAATATAAGCCTCTCATGTGGAGGCCACAAATAACAGCAATCCAGATTGGGTATGCTCATGTTGGGAAGGAACGGTTACCAGCAGAGAAGATCATTATGAAAATCGCGGGTGACGCGTTTCCCACCTCTCCAAAGTTTCTCTGCTCTTGTTTTAAAGCTTATGTTGAAATTAAAGTTCTTAAGAAACTTTAGATGAGACTGTCATCCTCAAATGACATCCTTTATATGAAAATGCTATAATTACACTGTGATAATCCCCACAGAGTGCCCAAGAGGCACATCCACATTGTTAGTATCTGGTTTTGTTTTTTTCTACAGTAACTTTGCCAGCAGGATGCCTAGCACAAACGTAGCTATCCCAATCACACAGTGGATATGCTCTAAGAAAGTTCTCACAGTACAGGCACAACAGCACAACTTTTGTAATGCAGACTCAGCCTAGATTTCCTAGCTGGCAAGTTTGACCTACTGTCTTGTATCCAACAAGGAATAGTCTTAGAAACAAGATAAAAAAGGAAACGGAAGAATTTTTTTCTTTACCTCTTCTCCCTGCCCTTGTTACGGCTAAATCATAGTTCTGGAGTGCTTAAAATGAAATCCAAGAGCTTCCAATTTGAACTGCAGAGCAGAGCTGCCACAGACTCACCTTGAATCTCTCCTTATTACAGTTCTCTGCTTTTAAATGAATATACTAACAAACCTGATACCAGAGTCTCCCATTTCCCTTTAGGGAGGTTAGGCTGTGTTTTAATTCATTTTAATTAGCACTTCATGCCCTCAGTATATGCATACATACACAAAACATTAGCAATAAGAAAACAAACCAGTAGCAGCAAGAGGTCTTGACTCTCTTCCTCACTTTTCCCCTCAAAGTCATTGAAATATTTATCAGTCTACAGTTCATTATATAAGCAACCAAACAAAATAAATCTGAGTTTTGGGTGATTTTGACCAGACAGCTTTTAGGGAGAAAAAAAAACACCCAAGAACATGAGTTTTTAAGACATTGTATTTTCCTCCACATGCCATCTTCTCATTCTACTCCAAATGGGGGCATGCAACCACTAATGCTCTCCAGAGTCACTCATGGATATCAAGAGGACTATAGGACAACATACAATATCCTCAGTCTTAGTAGTTAACGTTCTAAAGTGCCTCCTCATACCATAATGCATTTTTAAAGTTCATGATTGCATAGGTCATAAAATACAGAACCTACTCAACTCAAAGGTTAATAGATGCTTTTGTAGCAACATTTTTGCCAAATCACACGGTACATATCCATTTTGTTCAGCATGCCATGAATTGACAGCCACCCCTCTGAATCAGTCATTACAAGAAAATATGAAGATCAAAGAGATGAACCATGCTGCTGTAAAATGACCTTCAATTTGCTATTACAGGCAGAGAGAGAGACAATGAGTGTGCATGGGCAGACATGTTTTTCAGAGGGAAGAGAGGTTGTTTTATCCCCTATGTCAAATTTATATTAAGCAATCCTACATTCATTGAACGACCAAAAAAAAAAAACATTTTCAGACACAGTATCATGAAATAATACTATTGTAATGATTAATCTTGACTAGGTTAAATAGAAAAAAATAATTTTTTTTTAAAAATCACCTTCTTTACATTAAAGCCAGCTGTTTTTTTACCCCATCTGACAAGCATTCTAAAGAACATTTTACCCTCCCTTCACAAGGAATTTTACTGGCAGCATCAATTTCACTCCTGAAAAAACAAGCCGTTTGCTGCATGTTTCTGTCTTTGCTTTATGAGATATTATTACCCAACCACAGGTGCTCAGGAGGAATAGCTTGATTTCCCTTAAATTACCACCATTAAAAGGTTACTAGTGACACACAACAGATTGCTACACACAAAACAGGTTTTGTATCAGATTATTAGCTCACTGTTAGGACCATATGAGGCCACTTATCTAGGTAGCTTGTCACTTTGCTTGCATTTGCTGTTTGAAGTAACACAAAGAGGTAGCACTGTGAGTGACACTCAGGCCGGTGCCTGTAGTAATTTTCCAGTGCCTGTCAGTCTAAAGACAAAGCTTCATGAAAGTGTTTTCTTTTACAGAGCACCAGAGGAAATTTAGTGGGATTAGGAGAGAGACAGCAAACCTGTGGGAAGGTTATTGCCATTGTATTTCTTGCATACATTACATAAACAAGGCTGACATCTTCTGGCAAGCTGCAGCTTGAGTTCTTTGATGATGCCAATTAGATTTTGGGCTAAACCAAAGCTGCTTCTGAGACAGCAGTGTGCCAGTATTTCAGTAGAGGCACTGATTACTATAGATGCCTACCAATGACACAAAAGCAACAGCTGCCGGAATAAGATGACCAATGAATTTACAACAGTTAAAAATTAAAGTGATCAATAGTATTAGGTGAAGTCATTCACCTTGTGAACATCTGGTTGTTCCCTTCTAATAGTCACTTAGGTTTGAAAGACCTCTGAAATACCAGGTCTACAAATTTATTTCATAAAGCAGAACTGGCAAGGCGACTACACAAAGAACAGCTCTATTCCTACACAAAGTCTTATAAAATATTAAAGTTTTGCCTGACAAATTCATATTGCTGGATTGGGATCTCTGAGAAATGCATTCATTTGCTTATTAAACTATGAACAAGAGATACATATAGAAGGATGAGCAGACAATTTCTGTACTTGGCAGCCACAGAATCACAGAATAGTTTAGATGGGAAGGAAGCTCTGGAGATTGTCTAGTGCAAACCCCTGCTCAGACTTGAACACCAAAAAGCAGACAATCGTTACATGCTTAAGAGCAGCTCACGTCCCTGTAACTCAAGGAAATATTCTAATCCCGCCAAGACTAGTGAATAGTTCCTACTTGGTATGTGCAAATTTCATTTTTTCAAATACTCAATTATATCTTTCTGTGCAGTTTAGCCCTTGGAATTTTCAATTGGTAAATTTTCTACCTGAAGTTACACATGTATTAATAAAAATATTTAAAATCTCTTTACAGAATGTAAAGATGTCAGTGTTTAATTCAAATAGTTCACTAAACACTGGTTTTTCCTGAAAACATCTTTTCACCAGCAAAATGTAATAAAGGTCCTCTAAAATGAAGTATTTAAGAATCTGGAGTATATATATTTGTAGACTGCAATTAAACTACAATTTTAACTCTAGTTTCACTGAAGTATTCTCATTGGTATCTAGAATTTGCTCTTGAAAATAGATAACATCAGCTACAATAGGGAAAAGATTAGGGTAATAGGACACGCCTGCATGTTGTTTTTCCAAAGCTGGATAGAGCAGCGTTTTCTTTAGGGCAAGATTTCCAATACTAAAGGACAACTGTTTCATTACATTTATCTAATCATTCTGGTTGTTATAGCAGTTGAATTTTATTTAATTACATTAGTTAACAACAATTTAAAGGCATATATTAATCAAATTCAAAGGTGTGGAAGGTTCACAACTTGAGGAGAAAGCATTTGAATTTTTATTAACTTCTGTTTGTAATGACAGAATGCTGGTCTTGAGTAAACTATGGGACAGAAAAGCAAATCCTGGTTTACAAGAGTAATTATGCCATTTACATCTGGAAAGTTTTTCTCCAAGAAAATATTGCAAGATCAGTGATGTAAACAACACACTGGAAAAACGCAGGGCAAACAATGTAAGTGAAATCTTTCTAAACTGTATTACTACATTAGGCTTTCATCTTTTCCGAGTTCAACTGCCAACTGCATCAATGCAAAAGGATATAATAGGTTCATTCTGGTTTCTGACACACACAGAGCAATGAAATTATTTGACAAAAAATGCAGTTTACAATGAAAAAAAGGTCTCAGAATAAAATGTGACAGAATAGTAATCTTACATAAAGGCTGTTCACCTTAAACAGTTGTGTTTGAAAAGCCAATCTGAATTCAAGACCTCCACATGCAATAGCAGCTCTTCTATGGAGGCATATACATAAAGTGTTTGCTGCCACTATGATTTAAAATGTGTGGAAAAATACACAGGACAGTCATATCTAGCATCTGTTTTTACCCAGCTTTGTCATTGCAATGCATATAATTTCTTCTCCATAACAACCTGGCCTAAAGACCAGATAAAATAGGGGAAAAAAAAAAAATCCCACTGGATCAAGGTACAAGCCGCCTATGTAAGTAATGCAGCAGTATTCCCTCAATATTTGCTTTTATCATAGGATAATTCCATTCTCTTTTTTACAACAATATCAAGATAGACAGGAAAGTATCTCAGAAATTTGAGAAGAAAATTTAAAGCTTTTCCCTTCTGCGCTCAAAAATTACCCCTTTCTGACAGAGGCCTCATCATGGCTTTTATGGTAGTCAATTAGTACGGAAAACTATCCCAAATTATTAAGTTAGTGTGTAATTGAATATGGCAGCACAGTCTCTCAAGGCTATTTTGGTAGAATGAGAAAAACAAAATCTTTCTGAAAACTATGCTATTTAAACTATAGCCTTAATCAACAGTAGCTGTCAACCTACTATCTTTCTCCACAGTAAAACTCAATTTAGATTCAAGCACTAAAATCTTATGTGCTTTTGAAATACTGTTGTCCCATTTCAGAGCTAGAAATGTGGCAGAATGAACACCTTTTATCATCTGCAAGACTTATCATTTAGTCAAACGAAAAAGGAATAGATTTCCATCAACACTTATAAGTAACACAAAATTTTGAAACATTAACAGTAGTACAAGTATGCAAAACATCCCAAAGAATTAGAAATCTGTACAAAACTGATAAACAAAATTCAAACAGCAAACAAAATCCACAGTTAGCAACAGACACACAAGACAATGTTAAACAGTTCATAAAAGCAATGTCATGTCTTTCAAGAACATTAGCAGTGTGATAAGAGCCAGCTAAAAGGTAAAAGCACTTGACTTGACCTTGATTTTTAACCAATGGTCTTACCAGTAGCATACTGAAACCAGCTATATTAGGGTAAAATTATAACAGAGGCTGCGCATCAGGCACAAGCAGACATCTTTGGAAATGAGAAAAAGTGTCTCCGAAATCCAGAAAAGGAACTTATTACATCCTCTAGTTTGGTTCCTGCTAGTGCAGACTGATCACTTCTTCCCATTTGGAAGTGTCTAGAAACTGACGGGGTTTCCATCAACACCATGGTATTCCTCATGTCGCTCACTGCTGTTTCAAAATTGAATTGTCACTATCCCAAAAAGTTTACGTTATGTTGAATATCTTATGGAAAATCTATGACCAGGAGCATAAGGGAGTATTTCCTTATGGTCAGTCTAAAACATTCCTTTCCTTAATTTCTGAATTTTGATTTGATTTAACGTGTCTTCGCATTCTAATTATCACTTTCCATCCTTCAGAGATCTCTAACCACAAAACAACTAAATGAGAATTAACTTTTGATCCGTTAAAAAAAAAAACCCAACCAACACTACATAGGTATTGTTCGTTGTTTTTGTTTGGGGGGTGTGGTGTGGGGGGGGTGCATGTGTTTCTCCCCCCACTTTAATTACTAAGGAACCCTAAAAGCATTTATTATTGCATACCAATCAACCTGCAACTTCTGCTCAAAGAGCTCATATAGCAAGGGTCTCAGTGGATGCAGTCAGTCTTTTTAGGCACTTAGAAAACTGGAAGCAATTATTAATTAGGCAAAAGCCACGTCTTCCAGGACTCTAAATGGGAATATAGGAATCTGGCTATACAGAATAAAATTTAATCTTTTTACAGCAGCATAAGCATTTAATAGTGACATTTCCAAAAACAGAGTAATTCAGAACTGCATGGAAAAGATTTTTCTGGAGATTAGTAATTGGATGCAGAATGCTAGATCATGAATGATTCAAACATAATCCAGCTCAGTACTGACCTTTAGTTGTTACTATCAGAAAGCCTAAGAAAATAAGCTGATGATCTCATTCCAGTCTTTAGGAAGAAGGTATCAATTTCACAAAACCACAGACAGGTTTAGAATTAATCGTCACTCTTGTTGTCAATCACCACAAGGAGTTCATGGATTATGTGATGCACCAGTCTACACAAAGACATTGTCTAGACTCTTTAAAAAGGTACATTTTTCTGCCTTAAAAGAATTACGACATATAAACCATCCTCAGACACAGAGACAGCAAGGCCAGATACTTCAGTATTTGTCTTAAAGTTAAGCAGAGGCAGAGCATTTTCACCATACGTACACATTAATTCAACTCTTCTACAAGTTGTGTTGTGGGGTTGTGTGTTTTGGGGGTTTTTTTGTGGGTTTGTGTTTGTTTTTTAAGAGGCCAATGGAAATCAAAGGAAGTAATCTGACAAACATATACCACCAGTCCTATTTCCAGCCATAGAAAAATTCATAGAATTAAGAAAAAAAAAAATCAGAAAGAACAACTCCAGTATTCAAGCACCTTTTGTACCCAAAACTCATTTTATCAGTAGAACACTAAGCCATTATTTTGGAATATAGTGAATTTCCACCCACTTCATTTCTACTCTCATTAAAACAAATCAGAAACTACAGCATCATCTTCTGCTCAAGAGTTGCCGGTGATAGACTTGCCCAGGAGGATTTTTGTTTGTTGGGTTTTTGTTTGTTTTTTAGTTCTCTGACATTTAACATTTTCTGATTTCTTGCTGGACCTAGGATGGAGATGGAATGTTCTCAACGAAGAGAGAAAGCAGGGCTCTGAAGACTTAAAAATATAAACCAATAATTAAAAGTGATCACAGGCTGCTCAGAAGATTTAATATCCCTGTAGAACATAACGCTTCTTACATTATGGACTGGCACAACAGAAATACACACAGGACTTCATCCAGAGCACATAGAAACGGAGAACAGCACAGAAAGGCCACCTTATGGAAGAATTTAACTTTGCTGCTAGGGTGACAGTCTTCAGTGGAAAAGAGGCAGGAAGGGTACCAAAAGTACTGCATTGAGTACCACTTGGATATTACCACTGACTCCTGTAAACAGTGAATCTCACTCCCAGTGTAAACAAGGATTGTTAAGGTGCATAATAATAATCGTTTACGCATTAGTTCAGCGACAGAACACTACTCTTCCTAAATATTTATTAGCTTTCAAGCTTATAAACACTACTCTCCTCAGTTTACCATACTGCTGATGAGCTCAGTTTAGTGAAACAGCCTTCTCTCCCGTCATCCAGAAATAAATACTGTCATTTCAAAATAGATGCTGCAAGAAAACTTGTTCTAAAACTCCTTATTAAGCACTAGCTCTATCAGTAAACAAGGGACCTCATTCTCCAGATAAAATGCACTGACCAGTGTGCCGTTAATAATTACCATTCCTAAACAAAATCCCACACACTTTTAATGTGATTTTATACACGTTACCAAAATATTAAATATCCACTGCAAATATCATTTGAATATTAAGTGTAAAATTATCCTTTGTATAATCAGGACAAACTTATCTCCCATTTAAGGAGGCATCTCAGAAATTGACTCACAAATGCAAGGTTTACAGTGCTCAATCTACAAAAACAAGCTTTATGAAGATTCTAGGCTATATTTTATTTTAAGACTAAGCAATCACCAACTACAAAGCCAATTCTAAGTTACTGTACACAATTAAGCATAGTCTGTCTTTCATCCAGAATTAGAATTCATTTTGTGAATATAAATGAAAACAACACGAAATAATATTTCTGCAATCAGTCACAGGGGTCTTGTTCTTGACCTTTATGCCTCAGTCAAAAGCAGCTGAACACTCACTAATGCTCTGCTGTTTCAGTTCTGACTCTAGGAGCTATGACAACTGCCTATACTCATTTATCCTTAAACTGGATACACCACCAAAGAAAGAAGTCTGACTGATTACAAGTTTAGGTTAACTCATTAGTACCATCTGTATAAATAGCTTGCATGTCTGTTTTTAATGACCAGAAGAAAATATCACTATACTTCAAAGATACATCACATAATTATCTGCATTTCTGGATTCTATCTATAAACTAATTATTTGTTTGGTGCTCTAAGCAATTAGTTTTTGTTACTGGAGATGCTATTCAACATGGGAAAAATTAGTTTCTTTGTACTAACTTTTTTGCCCCTTTGACAGAAGGCTTCTTTTTACGTTGTTTTCTGTAAAAGTACATGGAAGTGGCTGGTTTGGGGAGGTTTTGTTACTCCTGTGTACTCAATAGCAATTTTGAAACATTCCCATCTAAAGAGGTAAGATACAATGAATGGTGATTTGAAAGGTTAGAGAACAGATGTTCTAGCTATTCACTTCTGATGCTACTCCATTTTTGGTTTTTACTTTGAGCTGTAACTTCCTTTGAAATTAGACCTAATTCCAATAAAGAGAGGGGGAATAGCTGTTCCCACTTTAAAATTTCCTTAGTATTGATAATGTTCTCATTACTACTAAAACAAAACACATTAATTTAAATATTTTCCCTTTTCCCATCACTTGTGATATCCAACAGTCCCCTAAACAACCTTCCTCTGTCCGTTCAGAAGGCTGTTCAATTCACCTCTTGCAGACCACAAGGACATTTTCCACTGCTCCGAATTCCAGGACATCTTTGTCTGTTCCAAATACTCCCAACATTTAATCCTTTGTGCAGCACTTCTGTTCACTTTAAAGTTCCAGGTTCCATATTTGTATTCAAAGTTAATTTAAATTTATTTAGTATGGAGAGTTTTCCCTATTGTCACACATCCCTGCATGCATGTTTGCAACATCTGTTAAAAGCAGTAGAATTCAGTAAGTTTAAAACAAGAAACTAAACCACAAAACATTGTGTCGCACATCTCAACCAGAAAGTTTCAATGTTTGGTTATTTTCTTCCACTAAAATGGCAGAAGGTAGGACTGAGACTCTCTTGAACTGTGAAATAGCAAACAAATCTCAAATTCCTCCACACCTACAGACAATACAAATCATAGTTCAGATCCTCACTCATTTCAGTATGCACAGGATCAACACAGATCAAATCCTTTTTAAAAGTATTTGCTTACTATGCAAGTTTGTATGTATGTGTAAGTGGGAGTCAGAACTTCTGTATTCCTGGTGCAAGACTATAAATTTCTTTAAAAAATGAGCAGTCAATAAAAAATACAGTTAAGAAAAGAAAAAAATTAAGACGGTGATTTTTAAACACCTTTTCAACCTTCAGATTTACAAGTGTACAATCTAGCAAGGATGGCAGATATTTACTAGCCCTTGGGAAAAACCACCACCAAAAAAAAAAAAACACAGACACACCCCAAAAAACTAAAATAATACTCCAGGAAATGACTAATTGCTTTTGGTAGGCCCTGTTCAGACTACTGCTGAAATCAGCCAAGTCTGAAGAGGCCATACTTGCACTGGAGTCACCACAGTTCAAGTGAATTTGTGGGGCAGTAAATTCAAGTCTAGTGTGCCAGCATTAAACTTCGGCTGCTTTGGGGTGAAACGTGCTGCAGTCTTCCATTCTTGTTAGTACTGTCCTGAAGGAGGCGAGAGGCTGGAATAATCAAACTCTTCAGACACCCAAATTAAATTCTTAGTTAAAATATGAGTTAAACCCCTTTGCTAGGAGGCATATGAAAAAGCACAACTCAACCTAAGACTTCTCAAGCATATCATGTTACTTTCCACAGTTTCCTTGCTATAGCTGTGCTTTTTAAAGTCCATTTCTATATTCATGCATAATTTACACCCACATCAACTCACTTGACCTCTCTTGTAAATATAGATAGATGAATACACTATAACAAAATTGATGTAGAAGCTGTGGAATTGTGTGCATTTGTACACACATTTTCCAAAAAGATGCCCAATAATTCCTTTTACTGGCAGGAACCCAAGACATTCATATCACTTGTGTACTAAGCATACATATTATGCAATTTATATGTATGCATGTATGTATAAAAGCAGCTTAAAGTAAAATAAAGATGAATGAAGGGTAGAGTAGAGGCATATAATCTTTGTATCATTTTTGAGAAAGTGATAGAGATGCTTGGACCACATAGCTCCTTGCCAAAGATCAATTCAAAACTCTGTATAGTTGCCCTCTAAAGTACATGCTTGTAAAGCAGTGAAGCACGTTTATGGCATGTGCACTAGCTGCCCCAGCTTAGTTTTTGTCTCATTGACTTAACTTGTAGAACAATCATTAATGTAATAATAGCTGCAAGACTGATGGACCTACAACCAGCCCATGTCATTTTATCGAACTGTAAGTTGTAAAGTGCTTGTTATATTTATCTTCTCTACACTTTACCATATATAATACAGCTGGTTTGTCCTGTTACCAGTCATCTTTGCCCTTCTTCCAAAGCATAGTCTGAACATTATTCCTGCCCCCCTGTACCTACTTAAAACAAATTGCCTGCAGACTTATCTTCATTTATCCTGTCTTTGCTCCAGCAAAATTCATAGGATTACATCTTTCTAATAGCACGAGGTTTATATAATTTTCAATGCATAAGAGCAACAACTCAGAACTGCATCTTCCACCTTGTCCATCTTCCCCCTTTGCTCTTAGCGAGAGCGCCCCCTGCTGGTATAACCTGCTCCTACACCTCCCAGGGAATGTTACAGGACAGTTAAACAACAGCTGGCCCAAGAGAGAAAATTAGAAATAAAAAATAAATTTGGGTTCATGTGTCAGATTAACCTAGTCCTTTCGCCATCTACTTACTGTAACCCAGAACTGTTGCATATCCACAACATCTATGCACCACCGGCATACCACTGACCATCTTCAGCTTTTCTTTTCAGATGCACACAGTCTCTGGTTCAATCACTCATCATCAGGAGGATTTAAGGAAACTCAGGCACACTTTCTCCAGCAATCACCTGAACATGAGTAAACTGGATTTTCAATCACAAGCTACAAAGATCATATAGATGATCTCGGTCAGCACTGTGCTCTGAAGGCTACTGCAGGAAGACTTCAGTTCAGCATCAAGATAATCTTGCCTGAAACATTATACATTACTTGGAAATATCTGTTTACATCAAGAGAGAGATAATCCTTAGTTAGCAACACTAAAAAATTCACACTTAGAACCTGAAAATAAGGAATAAGATTGTCTAACAGTTCTTTTGCTGCCCCAATCCCCACCCAGCATAATGCTTATCTTCTAGAAACAGAAGAATAACATTTAAAATTACACCCATACTTTTCTTCAGATTGAATTGCTTTATATTCTGTATGGCAGGTAAAATTTTGAAGGACTTGAAATAAGATCACTGACTGCAGAAACCGTACTAAGGCAATACTGGTACTAGGAGAGGCTAACCCCCCTGCTCCCCCCAAAATAAAGTATGTCCCTACACAGATGCATCTAATATGTTGTATCCACACAAGTATTCCCTAAGCTGTTATCAGATATGTTTCAGGCACTACAGTATGAGATTCTATTTAAATATGAATAATCCAGTACATTACTAATTGTTTAAGCTGTGACTGAATTTCAATCACAATTGAATCTGACAGTTTTCAATCCTTAATTTTCCCACTAATATTTCCACAGAGAAATTTAATTTATGCTGGAATCTACTACCTCTTTCCCAGAGGCAAACAGAAAATAGGTTTCAACCAACTTGGAACTGCAGTAAAGAAAAATACTGGAAATAGTTTAAGCAACTACAGATTGCCTTCAGGATTTCTATAAAAGTGTTCCTGCTTGGATCATTCAGGGAAGTATGTTAATTCTAGACCTCTGGAAAAAGGTACCAATTAAAATGCCTACCATCTCTCCTTACAGTCACTAGGTTTCTTATGTTTTGTGGCTGTTTTCTTAACTGCAGCACAAGGAAGAGTTGACACCCTTAATTTCTAAGCTGCAAGCAAACTTTGAGGATATTATTTACCACTGGCAATGTTGGCTGTTCAATTTGCCCTTTTCATATCTGCTTCCTTCTTCAACACCTTACCCCACACAGGAAAAAAATTACATAAGTACTCTTCAGAGAAGAGAGACCAAATCACAAACACTTCATGGAAGGAAGTTTGAACAACTTAAACTGTTCTTTGCAAGTTTTGTAAATGCTAGTTTATGCAATGCAGTATATTCATCACTCCACCTTTTTTGTAGGCCACAGGAAAACACTGCATTTATCCCTCCACAGTTGAAGCCCACCTCCTTTAAAGGTGGAGGAGTTCTACTATCTCTGCCAACATCTGTAGGAGGGACAGGATCTGAAGCATTATTTTTAAGAAAACAGACAGTTATATGCATGGCACACATTGTTTTGCCTTCGCATGTTATAGTCAAGATTTCCATTCTCTCTAATGATAAATCAATTTAATACACACTTTGAACGTAAGGATATATAACTAAAGAGCGCCAGCTTCGGCCCCACAAAGCCAACAGAAATTTTATCTCACAAAAGAAAATAACCCAAGGAGACATCAGCATTTCCTTCTCTCCTGGGTACACATCCCTTCACCCAGATTTGGCACGCACAGTTGCATTAAGAGGACAAGGTGGGGCCATTCTGTCAGTGGAGCAAAGAAAAGAACTGCAACTGAGCAGCTTTCTTCCAAGGGCAATGCTCCTCTGGTTCACAAAAGGTCTGTCTGCCACCTTACTTTGCTAACACCATCTGGGAACCTATATTCAGGCATCTTTACTGTCCCCCAACAGTACAGCAGCATGTTGATTTCTAGTAAGAAATCCACAGACCTTATCTCTTTGCTATGAATTCTGTAAATAAAAATAATAAAAACCCACCAACCATGAGCAGTTTCAAGATACAGTTATGTGAAGCTCTCCTAGCATTAAAGAAATGAAAAAAGTGAACTCAACAATCCTTAAAAGCAATAAATAAATACCTTGCAATAGCACACTGCATCTCACATTTTTTGGTAATGACAGTCCCACTATTTTCTAAAGGAGGCTAAGGTTGGGGAACCTGGAAGCATTCCTTCAAAGCAGCAACATGCTGTTGGCCAACTGACTAATAGTTTTCTGCTCCAATGCAAGACAGGACTAACATTGATCCAGTTACCTTTAGAAGTTACTGGAAACCAGCAGCTTGCCTCTGACTCTTCTTACAGGCACTTCTCTAAAGAGTCTGGTCTCCCAGTTCCCAGCCCTCCTGACTGTAGTCAAGATATTCCCAGATCCAATCTCATGCACCCTGTGATCCACACATATGAGCAAATGGACCAAGCAGCATTGCTCAAAACCTGCTTAACCTCAATAGGTTTTCCCAAAGGAAAACCTTCCTTTGTGTCAGCTCTGCTCTCCTTCATTCCTGCAGTTCCATCGCAGGTTTCTGTTCAAGGCTTAGTACAGTCTATTAAAAAAAAAGAGGGAAAAAAGGAATTCAATAAGTATTTCAACAATTAAGCGTTCTTCTGGAGTAGTGCTAAACTATGTAATTCATAGAACAGAGAGCATTTTCATAATTTTAAATTTAAAACCCCCAGCCACTAATGAGAGAACCTATAAAGCATTTATCAGTTGAATGAATAAAACAACCAAGGCTTCTCTCAAAGGAAGAAAAACAAGTGTGGGTGGGAGATAATAGCCACAGTGCCCAGTGTCACATTTCATTTCTTGAAGAATGAGTAATGGGGATGTTTTGCTAGGTATTTATCAAAGTAAAGCCTGTAGTGGCCTGCAAGGATAAAGGGTCATATTTATCAAATGCCAACTGGTCAGTAACTCATTCTGACTTTTTAAGACTGAACTCAGGGACACAGGGCAAAAAAGAGGATTTGAGATCTGTAGCTATGCTGTATCTAATTTCTAACAAGTATGAAACTTATTTTGATAGCTGTAAATAACAATACATATTCTTTAGTGTATGCATTTATATATGCTTAGGTTTGTTATGCTGTGTGATTTAATGTGACTCTGCAAAAGAACATCTGCTTTGCAAAGACAGTAGGTGAGCAAGAGTTAACTCTAGGCCATAAACAGTAGAAGAGTAACTGAAAAAGCACTGGCTAACAATAAAGGTTCAGTTCATGCACTCACATATGCAGTCCCAGTCAAGTCAACAAAAGCTGAATAAACGATTTGGAAGTAGAATTCAGCAAAACTTAAAAAAAAAAAAATCTATCACTTAGAGTGACAAAGTTCATATGCACATTATTCGGAAAATTTTAGAAGAATGAAAATAACAGAATGTTGAAGGGGAAGCAAGAGTCCATAGGGTTGATTAAAGATTATTTTTTCCTATTCTTAAAAGAAGGGAAAACATCTCTTCAAATAAAACAATTATTTTCTTTAAGACTCCAAAATTGCGCAAAATATTAACCATTCTAAAACTGCACAATGAGAAACCTGGTAACAAAAATAACTTGAGGCAGACAATCTGGTGATATAGATTAACACAGTTCAACTCATCTTTGTAGAGGTTACTCTGTTTAAGAATTCGGTTCATATTTGACTATCCCTTAGTACAAATTCTTCTACTTGTCAATGTCTTTTTATGAGCAACTAAGACCTTAATAAAGCTATCCATTTTATTGTACCAGCTGGAAAGTCATTTGGCTGCTATGCATTTTTCTATGCAGATATATACATGCATACATATGTCTATAAGTATGTGTATATATATATATATATTTACATTTACACTAGGAATATTTAAATATACATTTGCAGCTATATATTTATATACACAACAAAAACCCCACAGCTATGTTAGATTTGTATCAATGTATTTTAATGGGGTCAAATAATGTTCAGCCCATTCTGGATTTTACTGCTATTTAAGAAAAATGTGCTGTAAAAAGGTTGACAGTTTTCTCCAGA
Source organism: Burhinus oedicnemus (assembly GCA_008921705.1). NCBI lineage: Eukaryota > Metazoa > Chordata > Aves > Charadriiformes > Burhinidae > Burhinus > Burhinus oedicnemus. The sequence goes on along the minus strand of VFFE01007789.1, from coordinate 2,467,862 downwards.
AGCAAAATAAAGTTTCCCAGATGTCATCATTCCTTGAACGCATTTTTTTGTATCTCTTGTAATAAGAGATATCCATGTTTAGAAGAACAGATAAGCCAGATCAAGGCATACCCATAAGCTTCAAAATAACATGGCATACATAGATACCTGACAGCTTGCCAGTAAAATGTAGTCAAACCAAACATTATTAAAAGGAGATTCCTGTATGAAACTACCAGAGAAGCTCAAGCAGTACTGTTACATGCATGTTTCACAGTTTGCTATAGGAAGCAACAAAAATAGTATTGCTGATTCTTCAACATAAATAGGAAAAGGTTAAGTACTCTTTCCTTAAAGAAGTATTCTCACACGATACCAAGAGCCTTCTGAAAACTGTTGGATACAATCAAGTTCCATGAAATACACTGTTGATAAACCTTACAGATCAGATAAGACAGAATTTTACATCAATCTCAGTTTTCCATCTTAATATATTCTCTTTTTTGTGATAGGTGATTATACAGAACAGGACAGCTGGATGAATTTCAGTGTTGCAAAACAGAGATCACTTAATTAAATATAATCAGTACAACTAAACATTTTCTAAGCTTCCGCTCAACAGAAAAGAGTAAGTTTCCCTCACAAAAAGAGTAGCTTGAGGGCATTTAGAAGATATCTTGGACGTGGGTGACAGAGCCAGGGGGAAACCACTTGTTTGGTCTTAAGTTTTGTGGAGCTCCTCATCTGGATCACCAGCCATCAAAAACTGACAGAAGTGTGAATTGCCTCATCTGAACAGCTCTCATCTTTCCTTTTTTTGGCTTCTCTTGAGACAGGCAGTAGTAGTTCCTACTGCTAAAGAACAAAATACACAGCCTGGTATCTCTGAAAATACAGATTCCTAAAAGTGAAAAAATAATTTAATACTTAAAGAATAAAACTTTTTTTCTACCTTTAATAATGCCCAATAAGTTTTCACCTTCTCAAAGCTTACAAATTAAACAATTGTTACAGCTGGACACGTTCAAGTATATTTCTGTTCTAACCTGAGCCAAGAAAATATTTACATTTACTGCAAAAAGTCTCAGTTTTGAATGTACGGAGCCACATTCTCAACAACCAGATGATGAAAATGTCAACATTATTGAAAACAGTTAACTGAAAGTAAGCTGTCAAATTACTTTTTTCTTCTCTGAGGATATGCACTATAATATCAGTATCTTTCTTGTTCTTATATTCAAGAGTAGAATAGACAGGACTGCAATATGCTAGGTCTAATAAGGTCTACGGTAGACATATTGCTATATTTTAGTCTTGTTCTTAATTCCTCAAATCCCTTGGTCTAAGCTAGAACTGGGCAGCCTCACAGATTTCCTAAGGGTCATTCCCAGTGGTTGAAGTGGGATCAACAGATAACTTGCACTGTCACGCTGCAAACAAAGGCGCATGCAGTGGAGCATGCATATACCCTGATGAGACACTTCTGGTACCAATGCTCTTTCTACACAGATAAAGGTGAAGCTGCAGTACACCTTTCTACCATGGTACACCCACACCCATTCAATTCAGAATATCATTGGTGGGCAATATCTGAATTACAGGTATGCTGCAATGATTAGCAGCGTGGCAGTTGCAGGAAGCTTCACTGTGTTTCCACTTTTTCTATACATTTTCTCTTCATTAAAGAGAAAGTTATTATTTGCAGAGACAAAGACTCATCTAAATTGAACATATTCTTTTTATTGCAGCAAAGGAGGAAACCAGAGAAAAATAGCTTGAAACTATACCGGTTCCAAGCTTTATTAACTATCAGGCATGTACTGACAGCAAGAGATGGGATTACAATCTTTAAAACAGCACTTCCAGTAGCAAAAGAGTGCTCTCTTCATCTCACTTGCTTTGTAGAACATATTGCATTAAAATAAATTTTAAAGTAAAGAGAAATCACGTATATCTAGTAATTTTACAAGGAGTATCCAGATACAATTTCTTTCCTCAAACCAAGTATTTTATGAGACTAAATATAACACAACCCTACCATGCACAGAAAGCGTCATGAAATGAGAAGTGCTAACATTTTCAAACAAATCGGATGACATTATAGAACATGATTCTTTTTGTTACTTGCGAAAAGAACATGCTCTTGGTGCAATTGATTTCACACATTAAAAGGCAATGGTTTGAAAGACCAACACTGCTATTTTTGGCCAGTTAGTAGAAACCGATTTCTAACACTGATAGCAGCTCTGACAATTAATTACAAGCTAAAGATCAAGCATGTCAAATCCTTGTGAAATCCCTAGACATGAATCAAAACGACTCCCAAGTGCCTCAGTAGAGTTCAGAGGAACTATTCCCGCTTTTTTTGACTCATCTTTCAGTGTCTCTGAGCTGCAAAGATTATGGGCATGAATATTTTATGAAATACGATAAAGGTAAACAGTGCAAGGAGATTTACCTTCTCCTGAGTTTATGTACAACGGACTTACCACTTGTAAATAACTGTTCAGTTTAGGTACTCATATGTATTACAGCCAGGTGAGTAGTGGGGAAAGATACTCACAAACAAGACTGTAAAAATATATTGCAATGTAAATTGCAAATTATATACATCCATATCTGTAATCTTCATTTTCCACAACCATGCTAGGCATTTAACAAAGGTGTCTTATGAATTTGTGTAGCAGCAGTATCAGTAGACAAACATATTAAGGATAGAAAATCAGAAACATGCCATACCCGAGTTCAGGCTGAAACAAGTCAGGGTAAGAGCTGAAACAGGTTTTGCTGTGAGCTGATAGCCACAAAGACATAACCCAGCCATGACCGTCCCAAAGGAGGATGACGATATTAAATGTACAGTCTTCACTCTTCCAAGAGGCCAAGCTAATCAACACATCTGACCATCTGCTGCAGAATTTGCATAAGAAATCCATTTAAATTGTTTGGTGTAATGGATTCATTTTGCCAAAATATTAACTGTAATAGGTTGGCACAGTAATGACTTGAAGTTTTACACAATACCATAAAGTACTGATTCTTCTGGAAAAACAAAGTGGATTCTGATACACCATTAGGGCTTCCTGGAAAGAGACTCCGTAAACAACACTAGGCAATTTTGAATTGGCCATCTCCAGGTTTCTTCAGACCGGAGGGAAGGCTTGAAACGTGTTTGGATTCTGATTAAATTCAGTAATCAATGCAGTTAAAGAGATATTAGAAGAGCTTTTAAAGTAGACAAACTATGACAGTATTTACTTATTTTCTTCCCTCCCTACCCCCTAGAGTCAGGCACTCCTTAAATAAATACCTTAGGAAGCTTCTACTTAGTTCTACAAAAGCATTATTGACTTTTTGACACTATGATAATTAAAATCAACAGGGAAAATACCAGATAAAATAGAAAATCTAGGTTCTGAAAGGAGATGTTAACCAGGTCAGATCAAGCTTTTAAAAATAAATTGTTCAAGAAATGAGTCACCCACTCCCAAAGCAAATGCAATTGGAGGTGCAATTTATTAATTTCTAGTTTTGCATTCTGTTTGCATTTCCCTCTCCCTTCCCTGTTTATTTTAAATGCAAACCCTGCTTTCTTAGTTGCTGCTAAAACACTGGCATTTCCAGCCAGCCAGCTGAACAAGTAACTCCAGCTTACAGGCATTTAACAACAAGGTAAATTCTCTTTTCTATGCTCTACCAAACTGCACATCTTCTGAAGAGATGCAGTGTTCACAGCCACAAAGCAGGCCACAGTTATATGCCGTATTTTAAGATTGGGAGTAATCTTTTTGATTCCTTGGTACTGGTGGGAGAACCTTCCCCACTTGTAGCAATAGGCATGTTTCTACTCATTAGGAGAAATGGAAAAAGGAATAAGATGACTTGCTTATCTTTGACATCTTTCAGAAGTTACATGGGAAGGAATGAGAGAAAAAGCTGGTGCACCGATGTCTTGAAGTACATACCTTGCTGCATCAGTGCCAAATTCCAGCCTGGCAACAGAAAGCTTCTTAAGTTACTGCGACACATTAAGCTTATAGAGTGTTAATTAATCTTAGAACTAAATAATTATATTATTCTGGGGTACTGACTTCATAGGTTTCCTAACAATTTCCACCTAAGAGTTTAGATTACGCTTTCAGAGAATAGCCAAAGTACACTTTGCCTTAAAACAAAAAGGGAATGGGCGTAACTGCGGAGCCACGCAAGCCTCCAAAACACATGCTACACAAGAGTAAAAACACATCCAAAGCGTGCACACACAAAAAAACCCACGCAAAACAAACCAGCACTCAAGAAGCTCTGCCTTGCTGCCATCCTCTGAAAGACATGATGTACACAGATAATTGCCCATTGAGATGGGTCTGAAGTGTCTGCAAGATACAAGTTAATATTTACATGGAAGAGACTGGCAGTTATGAGAGCTATTTCCAACAAAGAAAAGCAATCCTTCATTCCTTGCTGATTCAGGACCTTGCAGTCCCATGTGAAGTCTGCAGTGGTTAGCTTGTTTTCCTCTCCCCATCCTAGAGCTACTTATTATTTAATCAGAGCTCTGATAAAAGCATCTGGGCCAAACAGAGAAGCCATTTCTGGAACAATCTTTCCTCGGCAGCTTTATATAAAACAAAGCCAGCCCTGAAACAGAAGACACTTTCCAAGCCATGAAGCTAGTTTTATTTCCCCAGATGCAATTTCCACAGCTAAGCAAATGTTTCTAGCAGAAATTATGAAGTGATAAGTTTTGGCGACTACTCGAAGTGCCTGTCAGCTTTGTATGGAAACCCACAGCCTATTGGAAAACAGTCCAACAGAGATTAAGCAGCGAGAATAAATAACTTATTTTCAGAACCCTGATGGTATTTACAATAGATAGCATAGTCTACATTAAAGTTTGTAATACTCCTACTGGAACAGAAGACTGTAGATTGAAGGAGGAGGTAGTTGCAAGCAATAAAGGTAATAAAAAAGGAACACATACTCAAGATTTATCGCTTGCCGTGCAATGAAGAATATAATTGGCAGTTTAAACCATTTTAAAACTGTTTCATTTAAAGGATTGCCACATGAAACTGTTGCTGCTATGCCAAGTAAGCAAACCTATCACACCTGGTAAGCACTGTACTTGGGAGACAGAAATAACAGATGGATTAAGTGATACCAGCTAAATAGTTTACATCCAAGCATCATACTACACTTTATTTCAACATTTCTAACATTCTGTTAAATGATTAAAAAAATAAATACTTGATGCAAAATATAAATACTCCAGATGGGGGAAGGAGGGGAGGGAGGAAGAATGAAAAACCAACCACTTATCTCTCTGAGCACACAGAAGTGTCTCAAAGTAGGACTTTCCCTCTCTTCTGACTGCTGCACTTTTTCGTATGTGAAACTCAAAAGCACAGACAAGGGATGAAATGCAAAAACAAAACACAAGACATTGAAAGCCACATCTTTTGCTTATGCAGCTTGAAGGTATATTGTTGACAAGCAGCAGATGATGTTTTGGCCAAGGACTTGAAAAAGTCAAGGTGTATTTTGCTGCTAAGTAAAAGGCGGGTCAGAAAAATCAACACCAAGAAGAGCGAAAATTCTGTTCCATTTTGGAGGGCTTTCTTAGAGTTAAAACTGCTTTAATTGCTGCCCTTCCCCACCCTGATGTGGGATTGATATCTTGACAATGTCCCCTTAACTAGTCATATTTTTAGATGATGTATCTCCATATAACCATATTTTTTAAAGTTATATATAGCTCTTCCTTACTGCAGGCTTAGTTTAAAAAAAAAAGAAGAAAAAGAAAAAAGGCAACTTTTAAGAAGGTGGAAAGCTAAGACAGCCTCTTTTGATCAATTCTTTACAGGGAAATATCAGAAGAGAAATATGCTCAGTCTATAAATAGTTATTGCATCTTGTTTTTATCCTTAACAGAGTGGTTGGTACTTTTCCCAAAAGACAGCATAAAGAAAACCTAAGCATAATCAACTGAAGACCAATGTTTTAATTAGAAGAAATCTAGATGACTAAAGCACTTTTAAAATACAAAAACTTTGAACTACCTTTGTTGTTGTGTGCTCTTCTTCATCAAAACAACATTCATCCTCTGTTCTAAAGAGCCACAAAGTGCCTGATGTTTGCACTGATGCTCAAGGAGTATCTATTGATTGGTGTAGAGGATCAAGGTTACTGTAATCAAATTTCAGTGTCCCACAGTAAATTTCAGTTTATCATGTCATTTCTAATTGATAGTCCTTCATCTCTGAAAGACATACATTCTCCTTTTGTTTCTGTTGTCTGAATACACTACACAAATGTGAAAAGCCTATGAAAGTTCAAGGAGAGGTTGGACTGTTTCATAGAAGAAAAATCCATTGAGCTTTACTGTATCTGTACAAACAAAGTGTCTCAGGAAGTCCCTGAGCTACAGATGTTGGACACTGTTAGAGTACTTGGGAATTATCATATTTTTTAGGTTTTATACTTTTATTTGAGTATCCGGTGGGGGCCACTGTCAAAGACACAATACTGTTTTAGGTGGAGCCTGAATCTGACCCAGTGGGACACTGATTTTTGTGTTATATTAACACATACTAATCAGTTTATGTCTACATAAATACCTGTATACAGATTTGCAGTATTTTTTTTAATTCAGATAAACCAGGCTCCAGTATTTTTTTATTCAGATAGAAGCCAGTGCACTCTCAAGAGGGACTGAAACCAACACCTCCAATACAACGCAACACAGTTGCAGCTTACCATCAGGTAAAAGCCAATCTACTTCAGTCTCTTATCCAAGAGATAACATACAAAACTGAAGGCACCCTGACAAACACCAAATTCCAAGCATTTGCAGGATGTGGCATTTCATATCTCCAGCACATACAATATTCTTAAGAAGTTAAGAAAGGCCAGAAAGAAATAGAAGACAGCTAAGAGAAGGAACTACTCACCACCTCATCCACCTGCATGTTGTTAGGGAGCACACCTGGACTCTTCCAAACCCAGGATCCACCACCTATACTCCTTTAAAGCTTTGTGGGTTTTAGCCCAATAAAAAGTAAAATATCTTCTGTGAGATAACTAATTAATTTGCTTATTATTTATAAAGAATCAGTTGTACATGTTACCTTTATTTTCCACATGGGGAAATTCCTGAAGGGGATTTTAGGCAAAAATATATAGTTATGGAAATATGCCAAGTGACTCCCTGTACTCTTTTAATACAGGCCAAATGTGGGTTTCAGAGGACTTTTGACATTTCTGATTAAAGTCCTTCTACACCTAGAAGAGATGCTTTTTCCCATAATAGGTAGGTTTTAGTTCTATATAGATTAAATCCTGTTTCAATAAAATGTTCCTTTTATGGTTTTAGAGTAAGAAAATGCCTACATGTAAGGCAAAAATGTTCTTAACCATAAGAAGAAAAAAACCTAGTCATAAATATAAGCTATTTTTAAGTCAAAAAATAAATAAAAGTTGTCATTACCAGCAAAAGATGAGCCCCAGAGCTTTTTATCCCCCAACAGTTGATTGTTTTACTTCCCCCACTATCACAAAACACACAAAGTATTCTTCAGCCAAGCACTTGCCAAATAGCAATCCACAGAAACAAAGACCTTTTCAAGAAGCAAATACACAATTGTATCATTTATATCTGTTTTGGTACAATTACTACAGCAATATCATAGGCATTCTCCAACCTTGGATAAACATGCACAATGCAGAAGTCTCTAGCACATGTTTATTTGTTAATGGCTTAGACTCCAAGTAGGAAAAAAAAAAAACAAAACCAAAACAACATTATAAGTAGTAAAAGAAAAACTTAAGATTTACTGAGTAGCATAGGCATTATGTTGTAAGCCTGCCCAGGAAAGAGACAGCAACACAGACTTTATACCTGTATAATAACCCAGACTCAAAAGTATTAAAAATATACCACATAGACTTATTCCTACAACACACCAAAACAAAAAATAAATCTCTGCCATGTATATTCTACAACCAGCTCACAGATTTCTTGCTCTGTTTTATGAACCATTTCTTCCAAAAAATAGTTTCTAGGCCCCTACTTCCAGCCTACTCTCTTTGATAGAACAGCTACAATTATTTATTTCATAAAAAAACAAAAGTCACATTAAGCTTTACACAGCCACAGAACCAAAAAGTTCACACATCACTCCTACCATGAAGTGTAGAGGCAGTATACTAAAGCACATCTGACACTTTCTGCTGTTGTACTTCTACTTCAGTTGCACGTTTCATCTTTAGAATAGAAAAGCTTAGTTTATTATTGGCTGTGCCTCATTTGTTTCAACACAAGGTTTTCTTGAGTAGTGATTTAGTATTTCTTCAAATTTTAGCTCTGTAGGAGCTAAAATGAAACAGAGAATGAGAAGAAATGCAGGGAAAGCATAGTCTGAACAAGAACTCAAAAAACCTCATGGCCCACTAGAAGTCTGTAACAGTTTCCCTCATAACAGTAAAGATCACACAAGTGAAACAAATTTCTAGAAAATCTGATAGAAGTCATTTGTATAATTACATCCATCTGATCCCCATTAAACTAAGTAACAAACAGGCATTAAAAAAACCTTTTTCTATTTTGTGCTTTACAAAGACTAATATGGACAGAAAAGATAAGCATATATTGAAACAGAAAATAAAAATAATCTTACAACATCCAGATATGTGGCAGACAGAGACCTTCTGGTGATTCCAAAGGTAGAAGTTCAATTACTAAACTACCTCTTTAAGATTCAGCTGCTAAAAACACCTGGGGAAAGCACCACAGGTGCTACTTATGGAAGCCAGGACCCAGGGGGGTCCCTCCCAGGCAGAATGTGGTCTGGGGCTAATTTAGAAGAGTATCTACATATGACAGTCCCATAAGGAAGTTGATACTGCTTGAAGATTAGGCTCTAGTTTCTAATGGATTACTAAAAATTAATTTATTTGCATATTCTATGCATGATATTTGCTTGAATACCCACCTCCAAAATTGTTTTTAAAGGAAGTTTGTCATCTGATATACCTAAGAACTTGCGATCAAAAATGCTGGTTTTGTTTCAAAAGTAAAATATTCCCTGTTGTTTTGGGGAAAAACAAGCTCCTCTACAAGTATCAACAACAGTCTTTAGCTGTTTTATCACCTTAAAACTAGTTTAGTCTAAGTCATATCTTCATATGCTAAAGCTGTTTTAAATTAATATGTTCTCACAATTAGCTAATACTGCTTTGTAAGCAAACAGATTCTCCTGACTACGTGTTCATTCTAACCTTACAACATCCAGCAGCAATATTCAGCCTTTTCTTTGACAAAAAGATCAAGGAGTTTTCTAGGAAATCTCACTGTGAAAATAAAATAATACAGAGATCCAAAATTGCTTGTGTTGCACATAATTTTTACTAGTTGTGCTTCAAAAGTGTTACGTGATTTCTGACAATCTTATGCCATGATGATACCTGCCACTAAAGACTTCTGACACACTAACTGAAAATACTGGGAGCAGGGAGGCCATGCAGACACCAGCTACCACAGCTTTTAGATGCCTTTGATGTGATTCATTCAGTATGGCCACGCTTCACAATCTCTTTCCACAGAGATTCTCTTTAGGTACAAATCAAGACATTACAATGAAGGGGCTAAGTCCTTACTGTATTTAGAATAAATCAGCAAACTTCACTTTGTTAATGGTTCATATGCTCCCTTCACGTGAAACAGCTCCCACAAGACCTTGACAGAGAATTTGCTTGAGCCACCAGGTGATCAAACTACATAAATCTTCAAATATTGTTTTTTCTAGTGTATTTTCTTATCATCCTACACTTATGAGATCTGCCTCTACTGCAGTACTAGCTATCTGGTCTGAAAAATATTGCTATTCTCATTTCCCTATTCTTACCTCACAGAGCTCATTCTTATGTCTCTATGCTCTACTCCAAAGCATGTTCAAATCAAGGCTTCTCATTTTTTCTATTTTCCCTCAATTGTGTTTAATTATTATGCTGCTTTTTTATTTGAAGTCAAGGGAAAAAGTCCTATTCATTTCAATGAAGATTTAGCCTGGCCTTTTATTTGAAGTGTTCCACCTCACTGTATCTTCAAAAACATTCTTCCATAGGGGCAGGGATGCATCCAAATAAAGACTAATAAAAATGCAATTACTATGGTATTATTAGTTAAAGAAATCGGATTGCATTTTTTATTGTCAGTGAACTTCAATACACTAATCAAAATAACAAATAATTTGGAAGTGTCTTGGGTCTAGAATAGAAAAAACAACTATGTTAAACTAATCTGAATAATTTCCCAAAATATTGGGTAAATAATCAGATATACTTTGAAATTCAAAAATGTTTCCAATGCTCCAGAACGAAGCTGAGTGAATTTCACCGAGTGAAATGAGAGTAGAGATTTATTTATTTGTACCTTTTAAGCATGCAAAGCATTATAGTTATATTTTCATCTTGGTGTTTAAAAATAATTCCACTTGAAAGAATTTCTACTGCCCCAACTGTCAGTACCCAGCAGTTTATGCGACGTGCCTTGTGGGGAGTTATTCTTTTCACACTGCAAGTCTGAAATTACTATTCACTTTCACAAGCCTGCTCCTGATTGCACCCTGACGATGTGTCCTCAATCCAGCTCATGACATTGGTAAGATAAATGTGTAGAATGAGAATAGGGGCAGAACACTAATATACATTGCTTTGCTCAAAGAGATGCAATCAGACCCTTTCAATATTAGCTGATGTATTCTTGACAATATTATAAGGCAATTAAAGTCTATATGTATTGGCTGATGGAGGTGAATTATGGTAAGTTACACACGGCAATTGTCTGAACCAGGAGATGCTGATTAATTACCTAGCAATAATTCATTAAGACAGTTAGGTCTACTTGTGCTCCACAAAGTCAGAGGGAGCAGTAGACAATAAATTGTATAAATACTATTCTGACTAAACAATGTTTGCAGCTATAGCCATAGAGTAACATATATACAGAGGCAATAACATTTTCTCAGAAAAATTAGATTCTTAGAAGCAAGTTATCAAATCAAGTGAGCTCAGTGTTTTCATGCCGTGTGATGGATTTACCAACATATGCACCAGGAGTCCCTACACTAGAAGGCTCAGTATTCCCCAGATCTACCTGCTTTCTATATAGAACAGTCACCGTACACCTGAGGGTACAAAAAATGAACCAGACTGCATAGCCTTGGGCTTGTATCTCATGCTGCCAAACTCAAGCAAATGGACATGAAAATATATAAAGGCTGAATTGAGCTTTAGAGATAAAGATACATATGTTCGTACTGACATTAATTGACTAAATATCATTTAAAGCAGGTATTTGCCTGTGTATCTTATGATCACATAAAAATATTTTTTCAGGTGTGTGCAAATAATGTGTCTATTTCACAGCATTTCTTGCTTTCCTTTTTCTCTATGTGGATCATACAAATGTCAGTTTTCTATGCTACCACCAAATTGTTGCCCCTCCCGTGGACTGCTACTGCACAGCGCAATATTTGAATTGCAACTTAAGTGTTTTACAAAGGGAATTTATCATAGTGGCACTCCTCAGGAAATCACAATGTTTTAAATTTCACTGACTTTTCTCACTAAAAAAAATAGCATCTCTATTTTAGCAGTGATTCTAAAATACAAAATTTCCACAGCACCTTTTCTTTCCTCTTGGTGTCAGCGGGTTTTCCTCAAAGTCCTTTTGTGTTAAAAATTAATTGGCTGATTATGTGTAACAGACACAATGTATTAGTTAGGGAATGCATGAATAAGTGAACAGTAATCTTTCAAAACGATTAAGACTCTGCTCCCAAAAATCTTGGATAGCAATTTCAGGTTACTCTGAATCTTTCTCCATCTTTCACTTCTGAACTTTTCCTTTAATCTACTTTTTAGTCCAGTTCATGTGTATTACTGCAATCAATTTTCTCCTTTTTACAATTTAGTGTCCAAATACAAGAACAATCACCGCACTGAACACCTGAACATTTCTATAAAGTAACCTTCTTCTGGGAGAGTCTTTTAGTCAAAATCTTTGTTTGGATAAACTTGCTATAGTAATTAGTTTCCACCGCAGAGTCAAAGGGCCCTCTGCCCAGAATTCTTTTCCTTAAAGGGACAGACAGATGGATGGATGATCACTGTGCCTTGTAAAGGTCCAATGCAATTCACCCTCAGGATACCGAACAGTTTTTAAATGTATCAGAGAATATATTCACAGAAGATGAAAGAACTTTTCTCTAGCAATCACATCCTAACCCTTAACAGATTACTTAGGCATTTGAATTAACAATTTTTAAGCTGTTTGCCTCATGACACTCTGAGAATGCTGACAAACTATGAAGTTACTATGTCACAGCATCTTTAGTTTAGCTTGCTTTCTAAATTATTGTGTGTTTTAAATAATTTCTGAACAAGATCACTAGAAGTGGGCAGCAATCTCTAAATCATCCATGAAAATACAATGTCATGCAATATACTGTTTGCTGGAATTATCTCCCCAAGTAAGAGAAGTCAGTAAACTTAAACAGGCATATACAAGATAACGGAACAGATCTGTTCATAAGAGCAGCCTCCTTTCCATCTCTCCTTATTTCACACATACATCAAAGAGGCCAGTATTCAAGAGCTTTTCTTTCAGTTAGTTCTTTAACTCTCTAACTTTTTCTCATCTCATTATGTTCAGGTAACTAAATTTAGAGTTATTGGAGGTTTGTTAAACAAAGACATAATCACTTTTCTTATCTTCCAGGCTATTAAGTAAACCAAGCAGGTTATTCTGTCTCATAAAATCCAGGTCTACTTGACCAGTATACGATAGATAGACATTTACTTCAGGAAATGCTGCTTTAAAAAAGACTTTTTATTTTCCCTGGTCTTCTGGGCATAGTGAACATCACATAGAGCCACTAGAGAAAATCTCTAAAACCCAGAGCAGCACTAAAACATAATGCTTGTCCCAGAATCGTTTCTCACTCAGCAAAAGAGTCAGAACAACTAAAAGAAGGTCCAGAATTGTTTGGATGCTAGACACATGTATCCTCCAAAACATTGTGCTGGGCAAATGGATGGAGTCTACAAAATTATAACAGCTGCCAACATTAGTTATTTTTGAAAAAACACTTTTCATTATAACTTTCCATACAAAACTTTGAGGCCTAAAATTTTCCAAGCTGGATCTCTTTGTAAGCAGAAACTGAAAATAATTTCCTTCTCCATTTTAAATTAGAAATTCAAAGAAATAAATATGCACCATAAAAAAAATTATTGGAATATTTTAGGAGAAAAACACTATTTCACAGGCACATTGAAAGGACACACATTGAAAAGTATTTCCTGTAGTGTTATGATAACCTTTCTTCATTCCTACCATGACAATGACTGTAGCAGACATTCCTTGGCAACTTTCTATAGAAAATAATCCCCCATGGTTATTAAAATTATTCACAATCTAATATTTAACAGCCATATTACATATGTAACTTCACAACAGAGCATTAGACACGTTCCCACACATGCTATAGACTGAATTGGTAAAGGTCCAGCCGACCGAGCATGGTGAAGCCTCTTAAGATCTTGGTAGCTCATATCCAGAACCAAATTTATAATGTTGCCCTTACCTACTTAGCATTCTTATGGGACTGTAACATGTGAATGCTGTCCCATTCCTTCCATTCCTGCGCTGGCTTGCAAGAAATGAGCCCCAGCACTTGTACTACTCTCTCCAGAGCTTTTGGCTTCGGTATTATTCTGCTTGGTGCCAGCTTCAACCTACCTTAAAAGTTATCTTCAGAATATTTAATTAGATAGACTTAGTGCCATATTAGCATGTTTGGTTTTTTGAAGACAACTTTTTGGTTTATTTAAAAATATAAAGCGGATAAAGAAGAGGGCCTATACTTGTTTCCTTCATATAAGGAAAAATTTCTGCATTCTGTGAATGCTTCCTCATTAGTTTTTCTCTGCTTGCTAGACTTAATTTATTCACTTTAAAAACGTAACAAGACTGAATACTAGCCCATAGCTGCACTGAACGTAATTAAACTGGCAGTCGCAGTCAATTAATTAAAAGCAGGATTTACAGTCAATACTGTAAAAGATTAAAAACATACTTTTTTGATACTAAAACTCAGTAAAAAAAAGTTAAAAAAAAAAATAGCTGTCCCCTGGCAGTACAAGAAGTTTCTCATTATAGTATATAGGCATCACATTTTATAATGCATGTTTGACTTCAGAAACTTCATGTTTTTAATATCACCAGCTACTTTGACCTTAGCAGAAAGAAGTGAAAAAGTAAAAAACTATCATTACAATCAGGTACAGAATCACAGTACAATGATACCTGCCAACAAAGAGAAGTAAGTAATCAGCTCCTAAAACCATAACAATATCTGTATTTTACTGCACTGAGTTTCAGAAAATGCACTTTACTGGGGAGGAGAGGAAAAGAAGAGTGAAGCATTGGTAAGACTTAGCACTCTTAATTTCAATCTATATCAAACCCAAAATCTTTTGTACATTGTTGCAAAAAGGAAACATGAATTAGACTGGCACTGGACAACTGTCTGATTTGTTTCCTTCATTGAAAAATCTTCATTCTATCTTTTCATGAAACAAATGACAGGTAGGAGACAAAATCCCGTGTATTCTTTCTACTGTCATTTCAACAAACTCACTACAGTTCTCATTTTACTTAAGTAAAGAGAAAAATTAGTGAATGTTTAATTTCTGTATAATCATGTACTGGCACACACGGATTCCATCTCCTTGCTGGAATAACAGCCCTTAGCATCTCAGCATGATTCCAGTTAATATTGTTACTGCCTATGGATCCCCGTACAAGATCAGCAGGGGAAGTTTTGAAAATTATACTGAAATGGACAGTGGAAAGGTTTGAGAGAATCTGAGTGGATTAAGAGCTAATTAAAATCTAACTTCATACAGTGCTACAACACCTTTTGTATACATTACAAATAGCAAAAACAGTTATTTAATAAACTGCAGTCTGACTGTCTTCTGGAGCCTGCATATTTCGCAGGAGAGGGAGAAACCAATGCGGGTTTCAAAGAGATCTACCTAGGAGAAGACTTGAGATTTTGTTTCAATTATGCTGCATACTTATTTATTGACTTTGGCAACTAGCATGACTAAACAGACAAGTAGCATCACATATTTGAGTCCACTCACCTAATTCTGTCTACATCATTTGGATTCTGAACCATAATTTCTCTCAGCTTGTTAAAAGGATAGTAGTATTCTTTTTTCTTTTCTTTTTTCTTTTTTTGCATATGTGTTGTAAAATCAACATTTAGAAACCAAATGCCACATGTATACAAGTATCTGGAAAGCATTTATTTTTTGCGTGAGGGATTTTAGCATTTCCAGTATACTTGAAGCTGGTGAGGACACATTCTTCTGTCCCATTCTAGAGAACTGGAAAACCATCATCAGCAAATAGGAAGAAATTATGTATAGAAGGCATCCTGTACCCTACACCTACTCCCTAATCTGGATAGTGACTTTTAACAAGTCATCCGTGAAGACTACAAACTGAGTCATAGTATTACTGAGAATTTTGCCTACTCTAATCCCTCCCAAAGCACATACAACTGTTCTGATCTGAGAGGTTCAGATGGATGACAGGCTGCCATTTCTGTTGTAACTTGATTTATGCAGTGAGAGTTAGGAATAACTGTTGCAATTTCACCTTATGTAATTATGCGAGCCTCCTAATCTCCACATCATAAATGCCGTTTCATCAGCTATAGCAGGTACTCTGCACTGGCCAGGAAAATAAAATTGGCAATGATTGAGGAATTATAACGTATTCAAAACTTCCAGGGACATCTGAGGTAAATAAGTTGTAATCACCGTTACCTGATGTTGTGATTTCACCATGACCTCTGGGCAAACACCCCTTCTGTTGTAAATCATGCCATAGAGCCTTTAATGACTGCAGAAGGCCAAGACCAGAGCTTTACTTCCTGCCTAAAATACGGTACAATCAGAAGCACTCTGTCTTCCAGCTCCCTGCGGAGGCACTGGTTCATTGCTGACTCATAAGAAAAAGTGCCACCTACTGAGTCACTTTTGCCAGCGGCACTCTCCTTACTGACCCTGTATGCAAGTCAGAGCAAGCTTGACCTTCCTCAATTTACAAGCTCGCATAAGGCTGCAATGTCAAATGGTGTCCATATAATCAGCAAGGAATTAGAGCAAATTGCATTTCTATTCCCTTTAACCCTTAGCGGTAGCACACGAAGTTAGTCACAAATTATGTAGACATTTCTCCCTCAATTTCAAGAAATACTAGAAATTAGTCACTGCAGCTTCTAAATAAAGCAGCAAACAACTTTTTATCTACACACGAAGTCTATAATACAGAATTATTTATCTTTAAAAAGCAAATAAAAGTGCAGTTCTACAAGGTTCTTATCTCCTCACAGGTCAATTTTCTGGAAAAATACTTTGTACTGTGTCATCAGTTAAACAAGAAAATGAGAAAGAAAATTACGTAAAAGCCAAAGTTTTTATATACTTGCATACATATAAATAAATATATATATACATAAAAAACTTGTGTTTAACTATGACTCATTTATTTATGAAATGAATGCTGATCAGTGCCCACATAAAACTAATTTGCAGGCCTTCTTTTGTTATGTTAAACAGTCTAAAATAGTGGTTACTCTGGGTAACCATCAAACGTAAGCTGCAGGAATTTTGCTATAAAAACTAGAAGTTATTACAATTTCAGCAATCTAAATTTTGAATGAGCTTTACTCTGCTTTGCATTCAAAAATGCAGCAGTTAACAACTATTTACGGCAATAGTAGCTACATGACATGGTTGATAAAACCTTATGTGAAACAACTATTACAGAATTTTACCACGCTCATCCCAGAAACTTTCAACATACCCTCTTATATATAGAAAATAATACTTTTAATTAAGCACCCAAAGAAAGTAATCAACAATCTCACTTCACACATTGAATTTCTGGATCGTTTGCTTGCATATATGGAAGAGTTCCTTAAACATACACTAAGAAAATAGAACAGATTTCTTATTAGTGCAAATGTGGAAGAAATGTATTACCTACGTGCAAATGCATTCCTCACAGCTACCATCATTCATGCGTTCCACTGCCAGTTTTAGATTAACTACTGCTTTGATGTACCAGCTGACCAATTTGTTGTAAATGCATTTTCTTTCTTGTGATGTTTAGTAAGCTTCTTGTCGGTTAAATAACTCACTCATCTGTGTGAAATTCCCTCCAGGATTTTGATTGCCTAGAAGGGTTATTGCCCACAAAAGAAGACTGCTATTCTGTGACAACCCTATTCTATGATACATCCAATAAAATTACACTTCAGAAGCCTCCATTACTTTTATAATTCATCAATGTAAAAGTCTACTGCATATTGTCGAGTCTATGGCAAAGTCAAAAGTACTTCTTCATCATTATTTAAGTATGAAGATGCATGAGATATTTTCATCCATAAGTTTTTTGAAAGTAAAAGCTTACATATTAGTAAGTGGAATCTTCCAAAATTTACTTGCTGTAATTGGAGAAAAATCCCTTATTTGTGTGAACATTTCCACCATCTTATCAGTAGAGCTACAAGCCCTGAAACAGCAAAGCAGAAATCACTGATACACAGAAGATACCATCAACTTTGTCAACAGCTCTGTTAAATGCTTCCCATCTCTGCCCGAGCTGCTTTAGATTTACAATTGAGCAGTATTCCACTCAAGTATCAATTCTCAAACATAAAATGCATAATTGGTCTATTCATATAATACGCAAGTAAAAAGTCATCCAAAACATTATTACTAGTATTATTTTTTAAGTTATTATGTAGCTTAAGTTAGTATGTAGCATTTAAAGAATTAGCCTAGAATCATTGTCTACACAAGGTTATACATTATTTCTCAGTAATTCAATACAGGCCAGATTCAACACTCACCAAAGTCAATGACAAAATTAAGATAATACTTGAGCTATGGTTATAAACCACAGCTGCATCATGACTTCTTAACAGAGAAACATTCATGACATTTAGGTGTTATAAATTTCCTGCAAGAGCTTGAGTAGAGGTTGGTTATATATAATTTTTTTATCCAGCCAACAGTTTATACTTGGCCTTTGTATATTATGATAAGGCAGTTTTTTTATTTTAAGTGTTGAATGCAGATAATGTCTGATAACTCAGCTTTATAAGAGGTATTATTCAAGAACATTCTTGCTATTTTTAATCTACTTGGAATCTTATACTCAAGACACAGCTCTACATCCCACAGCTGTGTTGAGAAACACTTCATAGGTGATTTTTGCACATAAGCAATCTAGACACTCACTACGGAACTTCTTCCAAACACAATTAGAAAAAAAAAACCCAGATTTGATGTATATTATATGCTTTCTGCTATTTTCAGAAATTATTTCTAGCAGGTTTGGAGAGAAACTCAATAACTAAGGAAGAAACACTACCCCAATATTTATAACATTGAAATTTATTTGCACATATGCACAATCACATCTTTTAATAGAAATAGAACTATTCAATTTGCCCTTTACAGGCATCTTGAATATATAACTACTGGCCCTTTCCACACAGTCAACTAGATGAAGAGGTTTTTTTCCTCAGCAGGATATTAAAGTCTCACAATCATTTATGTACAACAGATAGTCATTTTTTCAAAACTAAATAAAAATATTTGCCCCTTAAAAGTGCACATTTTGAGGATCATACTGTAATATATTCCAGCAGTAAATGAAATACATTAATGTTTTAAATAGTAATTAATTTAGAAAGTCGAGTGGCTTTGAAGCAAAAACCCACTTAAGCTTAAAAGCCATCTACACTAAAATGCAAAAAGATTAATAGACTTACTGAGTATTAATTCTATAAGATCATACTATGATTATGATGTTTATGATGTTATGACAATCTACACAATATTAACTGTAATTTTCAATCAATATTTCTCCTTCAAATCTATAATTTCACATTGGAGTACAGCACCTTTCTTTTAACCAACCAGTTTTTACCTAGTGAAAGTCATGGGAAATTTTTCACTAGATACACTTACTAAATGCTAGGCACCAGACGAATGCTGAAGAGGGTTTAAGAAGCTAACCTTAGGCCTTAGCAGTTAGCTCAAGAAAAAAGCCTACAATCTACTGATCTTAAAATGGTAAATTCAGAGAACTTAAGAAGTGCTTCCTGCTTATGTGACTGAATGCTGGAAATTGTTTTTCTCCAAAATTTAAATGAGAAATGGAACCAATCCTGGTACTAAACAAACATGAGGAAATTCAAATTAAGTTTACTTTATACGACTGAAGTCGAGGACAGGAAGGTGACTTTTTTCACTAGAAGAACTCATATCAGAATCTTCCTGGCATCTTTACATCTAACAAGCAGATGACTAAAGAAGAACTCCCACAAGCAACATGTAAGGTTGTGCAGGTTTCCTGGCAGAGTGTGGAAAGAGTTAACTAATTCCAGGAAGCAGACTTTAAAATTTGTAAATAGACTTTATGATCTAGGTCTGTTTTGCAGTTGGTGATCTCTCCCCTGAAAGTCTGGGTATTCAGTTCATAAACAGGTGCCTCTCCACTGTCTTGCATTTTGTGTGACGTTTCCATACTTTTACATTCTGTATTTAAAAACTGATTATGTTGTTCCTTATTCAAATGTCATTTTGATTTTAATTTCTTAAGATGTTATGTGCACTTTTAGTTACAGACTCATCTGAAGAGATGCATTTCAATTTCTACATATTCAAAATACATAGATATGTTCTTAAATAGTTTGGGATACCGCAGCATTTTCCTGTCTCTATTTTCAGTCAATTATCATCTACTTGTGAAATTTCCCAATTTTCATATTTAATTTGATACAGGATCATTATGTCTTCTTACATATTTTTCTGACCATGTTACAATTTCAGTTAAGTAGATAAAAATGGTGAAATCAATTTGCAACATAATTAATCCAAGTCTCTTTTAATCAGAGTACTATAAAGTATGGAGTATCTTCTTGATTGATGATTATGAGTGATAAACAGAATCTAAATAAATTATTTTTTCAAATGTAGTTCAATACTTCTTATACTTCTTAAAAGTATTCTTGTTTTCAGGTCTTTAAATTATTTTTATGAACTGACATAATGATTAACTTTTAAATCATACTTGGTAAAGAAGTAGTTGTAGAGTCTATTCAAGCAAGAGAAAACGGAGTAGGCATGCACAGAAAAATAATAAAATATGCTAACACATCATCATTGGCAAAGGAGAACTTTTGTGCCACCTAGCTCTCCATCTTTCTATCAGCCAATAGGGTCATATGTAAAAAAAAAAAATTGCCACTGTCTGTACACAACATGAGCGAGTCTGAGATAGCAATTCAGGTGCGCAGGCATTGGCATCTAGTGCTGTTGCAGCCAAGTCCGGTCTCATGTGCACTTGCCACTCCAGAGGGATGAAGGTCTCCTGAAGTTTGTGCTGTATCTGCCAATCCCATACAGGTATCTTGGAATCCTAGGGCATCTCAAATGGCTGTAGATAGCCAAGACATCTCAATTTTTGTCATAATCTTTTAAATGTTGCATGTTATATTTACCATTTAGTTCCTAGCAGATTTTTAACATGACTCCTTGCCTAGTTAAAGAAATCATGACAATCTTTGGCTTTTTCACTCCTGCTGTTTATAAAGATTACACTGTGTTGACAGAAGAGGATTCCAACCGATTTTGCACAAAGGTTTGCTCACTTTATCTGACAAATGAAATAAGATGATGATTATTGAGAGTCTGCTCAGGTACCCTTGGGGGGGTGGGGCAGAAATCAATGGAAGTTTCTTTGCTGGATCAGCTTTTTACTTCTCATTCTATTCCCATGGAAGTGAATACAAATTTTGCCACTGACTCTCCTTTGACCATGATGAAGTACTACATATAAAGGAGAACTGCTATTTCTTCTCAGCCGTGAAACCAGCATAATTTCACTGTAAGGGCTGTACAAAGAAGAGGTGTACAAAAGAGAACACAGAGTAGGATCAGATGTGCTATGAAATCCACATCTGGACAAGTTCTAGCCCATTACAACTTTTCCAACAGAGCTGTTTCTTCTCTGTCACATCACAGAAACCAGGAAATATTGCTGACAGACTGCAAACCTCTACAATTTCCTTGTATTTGGCATCAGTCATGTTACAAAAGGATGTCAGAGAAAACCGAGATGGGGTGAGCAGAGTCACTACAGCCCAACTAATGTATAGCCTACCAAAAGCTTTTCAACTGTAAAGCATTTGGTATTTGGCCCATGGTTCATAAACTACGATCAGGACTGTAGTCATTGGAGTATTTTAATGTATTTATTTCAAGATTTAGTTAAAGAATACGCTTGAGTTATTTACAAATTTTCCTTTCTAAAGTCATGGAGCACAGTTAATTCATTATCAAACACAATATTGCTATATCATCATACCTATTCTATTACTTTTTATTTTTCAAGTCGTCCATAATTTTAAAAGTTCTAAACAGTAGTAAGAGAAGATAAGTGATAGGACCTTTTAGTTTTGATCCAACAAGAACTGTAAGGTTTACTCTAAAGGCTATGAATTTTATTTCTGACTGCCTCCAAATAGACTTCAGACTAATTCATATTGCATATGGTATTCTTAATTAAAGTCAAAGGTAGGCAATATGCTTAGGCTTAGAAAAATTTACAGTCTTGCATCCATTATTTTTGCTAACATGATTAGTTTATCACGTATCAACAGTACAAGTCCAAACTGAAATGAAACATACATTTTGATTAAAATCTCATTAGTCTTCTAATTGCAACGGGCACAA
Source organism: Burhinus oedicnemus (assembly GCA_008921705.1). Taxonomy (NCBI): domain Eukaryota; kingdom Metazoa; phylum Chordata; class Aves; order Charadriiformes; family Burhinidae; genus Burhinus; species Burhinus oedicnemus. Next base: position 2,445,992 of record VFFE01007789.1, on the reverse strand, counting down.
GCCTGTAAGCTAGCAAAGGCCTCCAGTTTCCACTAACTTCACTAAATACTGCACATTAGCTCAGTTTTACACAGGATAAGATATTTAAGGAATTCTACAATGTTTGACAGTTCTAAGATCACAGCCTTTCTGTTGAAAATATCTGAAGAAAACTGTGTTCTAACTGTTGTTTTCCACATCGCCTCATGCTACACAAATCACAATGCAACCTTTTCATTCCCACTGGATACATGAAATGTTATCATTATTAGTTACTAAAATTAATTCTTGGACACTATCATGCTCTTTAAAAAAGGTTAAAAAATACTATCTTTGTAGCCTTTTGTAAGTGCAATATTCTAAAGGCAAAAAAAAAGGAATCAAAGAGCTAATTAGAGGAAAGGAGAGTAAACAAAGAGCTACTCCTATTAATGAATAAAAAATAGCTTGATTTACAGTTATAAGAATGGTCACTACGAATAGTGTTTACGCTTACAAAATAGATGTGTTAATAGAACTTAGCCAAATAATGCCTTAGATCAAAGCTTGCAACATCATACCCTTTAAATAGTTATACTTAATTCATTATTATTCCTATCATCTATTATCCTTCTCCACAGTCCTCCTTCCACCTCTGACCATCATTCATTGCACATGGTCTTATACTCCATATAAAGTTCTCATGAAAGCAAGCAGTGCATTCATCAGTGAATGATCAAATTCCAAGTCCTCAGTGAAACCAAAGTCTACGTACAAAAGCTTTCTTTAATGAATGTTATAATTTGTCTGCTGTCACTACCCCTATGTCACGGAATCAACTTTTTTTCATTTCAGCTTCTAGTTAATGAATTTATTTCCTAATGTCTTCCATTGTTCTGCTAAGATTTGCTTTAAAGCTAGTTATTCCAGAGTTATCCCAGGTATTTTAGCAAGGCATCAGGACTGAGGTTTAACTAAGTCATTATTTGAAAACTAGCTAAAAAAGAGAAAGATATCCTTTCTTCTGTAACCAGCAGCATGGAAAGGAAAGTGCATGTGCTTTCCTCACTGCTATCTTTACCGTACCTCTGGTCTTGTCATCAAAATCAAGTCGTTCCTTTTCCTCTTCCCTTGCCACTTTCCCCAAAAAGAACAAAAAATGAACATCATCCACGTCAACTGTGCAATAAGAACTGCAGTGACAGAAGATGGCTACACAAGCCTAAAAAATGCATAGCTCAAAATCTTAATCCTATGCTACTCCTTCGTGAGGACAACTACATTCTTTCAGACACAAAACGGCAACCTGAACTGCATTAAAAACATTTAATCTCTCTCCCTGAGTGCACAGCACCCAATATTTCGCTCTGCACCTATTTGTTCAGGCAGTCAATCATCAAGGCTTTCTCTTCTAGAAAATAAATGTAAAATAGGAAATAAGAAAGAGGGCTATGGGGAGCAATAAAAGGACAGAGTCCCCATTTCTCATCTAAGACATTTTCATTCCCTGATTATGCCTCAACACATTTTTATTTCATCCTTCCTTAAAAAAAGTGTGGGGTTTTTACTAGTATGTCTCATTAACATTGTGGTTTTGCGTTTTGTTTTTTGGTTTTTTTTTAAAGAAATGTCCTATATTTCACCATTAACTGATCTTAAAGGCACATTCTCTTCCAGCTTCCCCTTTAAATCTATTTCACACCTTCAGTTTGATTTTGACAAGGTAATTCAGTAGGAAAAAAAATCAACCCAAAACTTCCAAAAATGAATATGATCTTTATAGATCACATCCTATTTTACCAGCTGCTTCATCAACATCTGTGCACCTAAGAATATGGAAGCCTAAGACACTCCAAAGGACACACCTATTGCTACTTTTTAGTCTACTATAGCAAAAAAATCATTAAAAGGTTAGAGGAAAAAAAAAGACCATGGGAGAAGCAGACTATAAAAGTTGGAGGGGTAGTATGATACAGCACATTGATATCTTTAATGGGGAAAACAATAAATTTGAGCTAATAAAAGCCTTCTTTTATTCTCTCTGTAACACCTTCCCATGACTTGACCATCTGTACATTGATATATGAGTAAAAATACATAAATGTGTTGTACTACAAATTTGTAGTAGCTGACTATATCAGCACCATGTTGTGTACACTCCTTAGACATCCTTTAACTGTGCACAAGCAGCCAAAGTTTAACATTTCTCCCTTCAGCTGTTTCAAAGTCATGCTGACTTAACCAAATAAAAAGTAATGCTATTTTCATAAAACATTTGTTTGACCTAAGACAAAACGTGACAAGAAATCAGGATAGTTTGTTCTAGATTCACAACAAAATATTTTTACTAGGAAAACGATTTCTATACAGACTTGAAATGAGGCTTTCACCAATGCAAGTGGTGAGAGATAATTACTGTAAGTGAATGTTAAACCTTGTGCTGTATTATGCACTCCAACAAAAAACAGGGTTTCAGGAGCATCTCTAATCTCAGTATTTTTCCCATATAGCCCTCCTAGAATTTCAGACTCATTCAGAATATAGTAAGGACTAGAGCCAAGCAGGGAAAATTCTTAATATTCATCTGTTTTTGAAGGAGGAAGAACATGGCCTTTTTACATTTTTACATAGTAGTCCTGTTTTTACTGTGCCTGAGTTACCCTATGTTGCACAAAATTTCTGACTTTGGGTCTCAAATTAGAACAGCAAAATCCTGAAAACCAGGGATGCAGCGTGTCCTTAGGAGTATAGAGAAACATCAAAAGCTAGTACACTCTGCGCTAAATTAAAGGTTTCAAGTACAAAGATCTAACAACAGAAGAGTTAATCTATGCTAAATCAAAAAAATAGAGTGTATCCACAACCCAGGGGTTGGAAATTATTCATTAAAATAAGAAGTCCCCAGCCCTTGATACTGCTTTGGCTTTCTTCCCTTTTGATCTTAACGTGAAACAATTTATAACACCAAAATAGTGTTATATTTCAGAACTTTTTTTTTAATTGTAACGCCAGCATTCATAATAATTATAATTTGCTTTTCAAACAGTCTTTGAGAAGAAAAGCATATTAAAATTATCATAATAAATCCACTGGAGGATTATTGTTGCACTGGAATATCAAAGAATTTAGGATGCATTGAGGATTTATTGTCACATGAAAGATTGAAGTGTTAATGATATTAATCTGAAATTTGGTGTTCTTCCTTTGATTAGATGCTATACATCAGTCTGACAGTCTTAATACTTTCTGGTTAGACTGATAAATGAAATCAATTTTAAGTTACATTACTCAGTATGCCTACTAGTTAATTTAGAAACAAAAGTATTTCCTTATAAATGTTAAATGATAAACTATAGACATGTAAGCACAGTACAACTGTTTATTTTGCAGTGTGCATTGTATTATGAAATGGATTAAGAAATGTGTGCAACTTCCCCCCCAACAATGGAAAATTATGGAAGTTATTCTTCTCAGCTAGTGTTTCTCCCTCTAAGAAATATTTTGGTTCAAAATGATCCAGACATTTAATATTTGAATGAGCTTACTGCTTTAAGTAGCACTAGTATTCATATGCTTACAGCCAGACATATGTAGACCACATATACCTCGCTGATGGAGCATGCAGGACTTGCAAGTCCATGATTATTCTGAAAAACTTTAAAACACATACCTAAATGTGCTTTTCGGCACAGATAAAATATATGTACATTGTTGCTCTATGTTGTCCCTATTACCAGATGACGCAATACAAAACAATAGAAGAAAACTCTTTTGCTCACATGGCTAACTTAAGACAGCAGCATTCTATGTCACTTAGACCTTGATGACCCTCAAAACTGAATTGTTTACCAGCAGCTTCATCTCATGCTTTTTAGCACTCAAGACTCAAACACAGCAAGAACAATCACATCTCTTTTCAAAGATGAAGAGTCCTTGCAAATTCTTCATTCATCCTTACTAAAAAAACTAGCAAACTAAGCTTTATATTGTAAATTGTTAAGCAAAAGGAGAGCATAAATTTTCCTAAGAGCTATACGTGAACAAAAACCACTTAATCCATTCCGAATTACTTCATGAATACCAAACCTTGCAAAGCAGGCATGAAAACATTCATGCCTAAGCACAAAGTATTTGTACTGAGAAATGCAATCTTCCACTTACACATCAATATAAGTTAATAAAAATCTTTCAACAGCTTCCTCAGTATTTGTCAGTTTTCAAATATACGTTTAAATACCCATCAAGAACCCACATATACATAGATCAGACATAGCAATAATAAATGAAAAACTGACTCTCTGAAGGAGACAATTTAATTCATAGTACGCAAGATAATGCAAACAAAACTAAAAGCAGTAACTAAAAAAAGACATTATCTTCTTTTTTTATCAAAAGCTGATTACAAACCCTCTAAGAAACCTGCATGATCTACACAGGTTTCATTGTCCTGTGCAAGATATAGTGGAATTCATGACCTGGATTTATACAGTGCGTTCGTGACCTGCTTGGACATGGTATGAGGGGCAGAACTGAGCAAGTGTGGGAGCTATCTGTAGCATCTGTGTAGCACCTGTGCTCAAAGTTTAAGTTTCTGAAGGCAGATACACATTGTCGCTGCAAGACCACACACATTTTTAATGTTTTCAACACTTTTCTACATGTGATGTCATGCCACGCAATTTCTAACAAAACAAAGAAAAGCTAGAATCAAGTGACTTCAGAGAATGCTTGCTGATTTACAAGGTTTGTAAATTTACCACATCAGCATCTAGGCAGATTAGTGAACTCTGATGCATTTTCTTTTCACTAATGGAAGAGAATAATATGCTGACAGAACTGACTGAGAATACTTTTTTTTTTTCCTCCTTCATAAGGATATTTAATGTGACTTTTACATGACCCAACTGAGAAATACAGTATGAAGTGAGGCATTCTTTCTCTAAATAAACTATACATGACAGGGAGAAGAAAAAAATAGTTTAGAAAGCAACACTCCATTAGCTTTTTGCCATCAGCCTTTGAAAGTCCTATTCAACAGAGGACTAGTACCATGAAAGGAGAGAAGGCAGGCAATTCCATATTCAAAATTAAATCTGTAAGTAAACAGAGGATCCAAAATTTAAGATTCATAAATTTTATGAAGTTCAATTCTCTAACCCAAAAACAGGCAAGGTTTCTAAGTCACTGCTACTAGGGTAAGAATGTTCTAGGAGTTCTCCACCCCAAATACAAAATTGCAATCCTGCCACATGCAGTACTGCAGATCCTGGCTGCTACAAAGACCATGCCACAGTGGTATTAAATAGAACATGACAACAGCTAATGTTTGCATACATCCAAGAGTCCACAGGAGATGCCTTTGACTTCTACTGAAATTATGAACAATACACATTTCTTTGAATGGAATGACCAGCACAGTATTCTTATCTGTTCAAGCACGCAGCAGCAGCAAGACAACCAGGAATAAAAGAAAATTCACAACACAGCCTCACAGAGAAGCTACCTGCCAGCTCTATGTTACTTTCATTAAGAGATGTCACAGAACAAAGAATCTTTTATGAGATGCCATTCACAAAAGTACTCCATATGTAAAATCCATTGAAATGATCGCATGAAGAATTTGAATATACTGTAATTCCAGTAGAAAATTACACATTTGACAGTACTGAGCAAATGAAAAAGTGTTTATCTTAAACATAATATTTACAAATATTTTTTGTAATAGACCAGTATCACTCTCCCCTGCTTCATAGGGCAAAAAATAAACATTTTGGTATAGCAATGTCTCGTAGTATGCCTGCTCAATTCTGCAGCATAATACTAATTACAGTATTTTCTTTTAAAGTTCATTTAATTTTTATTATTATCACTCATCAATCATATATCAATATATATACCAATCATCAAATGCAACTTATAGAAATTAAAATATGCTGCCTAAATTAATATTCATATTGCTTTAATGTTGGTTTAAAGAAATCAACCCTTATTAAGGAAAAAGGGGATGGATCATCATTCATTTGGAGTATCTTCAGAGCTAATTTCAGTAGAACAACACATGCTTTATTGTTACCTGTTTTACTTAATTCCATGTAAACCCAGGAAAAAAGGGAAATATGGATATACTCTCGATCTCATTTTATGTAACACTATGTAAAATGGCCTTTCTATTGGAATAAATTTACTGTCAGCCACTGATCTGCCCATTGCATTTTACAACTATTTGAATAAGACCAATTTTAGATCTATTTATTTTAT